>PVJH01039711.1:0-16217 GCA_004026705.1 Nesogale talazaci | reverse complement strand
GGAAATCAAATGGTAAGGTATTATATTTTGACCTAATTATATCTGCCATAATCACTATACAATGCTCTCTGCATGATTCTTCAACTGTAGAGAGGAAATTTATAGGAGACTTAATCCAATTGGGATCCTGATAATAGATTTTGGGCTTCCTCTATCGTTCCCAGTCTTTTGTAAACCAAATGTTCACAATTTAAGCTCTAATACTGTTCCGTGGAAGTTATGCATAAGGTTTTGAGCTCCTTCCTCTGAAATGAGCACCACAGCCCTTCTGTATCATGTGCTCACATCACATGGTCAACTCTCATCTAAGAAAAACAGATGCTCTTCACTCACATTTCAAGTAGCCTCAGACCTGAGAGTCCCAGAGTCCAGCTCTCTCTAACAGTGTTCTACTCCTTTTGTTCAGGCTTGCAGTCTTTGACAAGGCTTTGCAGCTATGCAAAAGGTTTTCAATGGTTTCTTCCTCCGAAGTGGAAGCTGAGTCCGTGTTCATTTTCTGTTCTTAGCCTGGAAGCTCTGCTGAAACCTGCTCACTTTGTGTGACCCTGTTGGCTTTTGAAGTTTCAGTGACATTTTTTCAACATGACAGCAACACAAAAGACACCCCAGTAGGACAGACTGACAGACAAGAAAAACCAAAGAAGAGTCAATGCATTTGGACCGCGGTGCTGGCAATGCATATTGAAAATACCATGGACTGCTAAAAGGACAAACCTATTTGTATTGGAAGAACTCTGGCCACAGTGCATTGCAGAGGGGTGGCATCGTTGTGTCTTACATACTTTGGACATATTAAGAGAGACCAATCCCTGGAGGGATGCATCATGCTTGGTAAGTGAAGGAGCTGCAAAAAAGAGGCAGAACCTCAGGGAGAGGGTGGACACAGCGGCTGCAACAATGGGCGCCAGCGTAGGAACCATCGTGGGGCTGGCGTAGGACCCCACCGTGCTTCCTTCTGTTGGGCATCGGGTCATGGAGGGAGAACCGACTCGAGACACCTAACAGCAACCATTGGATTTGGTTTGTTGTTTACAAGCCTTGAGTTACACAAGCTGTTGTGCTTCTTCCATGTGGACTTGGTTGACACTTGACTGAGATGACTTCTTGTTTCGAGGCAAGCCTTTTAAGACCCCAGACACTATTCTTTCTGATAGGCCAGCAGGATTTAGTTTATTCACCACCCTTTACTATACCACTCATATCTTTAGTGATCCCTTTATGAGGACAAGCATCATCTAGCTGTAAGATTTCATACAAGCTCATGTAGAGTTGTGACAATTTCTTCCTATTCCTACCAAATGGTTTTATCGTGATAGATGTTTAATGTTGTACAATGCCTTTCTACATCACTTGACACAATTATTTATCTCCTTATCTTCTTGGTAGGGTAGATTTTTTTAAGTTTTGAATCAAATTTGCATTCCTAAACTAAATTCTTTTTCGTCAAGTACATAATTTTATGGATTATTATATGTAATTTGTTAATATTCCAACAGCTTGTCTAAGTTCATGAGAACATTTGTCTTTATATTTCATTTTCATTTTCTCCTTCCTCCTTTCTTTTCTCACTCCCCTCTCTCTTTCTCCCTTCATTTGTCCCTCCCTATCTCCCTTGTGCCATTTTTTTTGGTATCATAACAAAGGCTAGTGTAACAAGGTAAGAAATATGTTCTCCTATTTTTAAAAAATATTGTATAAAATTATTTTTAATTCTCTCTTAAATAATTGATATTACTTTTTAAAGACACTGTCTGGTCCTGTAGAATTCTTTTTAAATAGCATTTTGATTATTAAATACAGCATTATGATACTCATACTCACTGCTACTCATATGGCATACCTCACCCTCTTTGAGGGTTTCATTTTCAAGAAATATGACTAATTATTTTAAAGTATTGAATTTATGAGTATAAGATTATTTGTTGTACTACTGTATTTGCAGTATGATAATTTCAGTATAAGTAGTAATTAATGACTTCTTTTTTATTCCTTTATTGGTCCTTAGTATCTTTTGTCTTCTTATTTTAACAGTCTTACCAGAGATTTATCAATTTTGTATATTTAATCTTTCAAAGAATAAACCTTTATAAGGGTAAAGGCAAAGTGATCTGTCTTAGGAGAAATAAAGCCAACATTTGCTTCTTAGAGGTAAGAATGGTGGCAAGATTTCGTCCTCCTTTTTTTGGACATGTAGTCAGTAGCAACCAGTCCCTAGAGAAGATGGTCATGTTTGGTAAAATAGAGGGGCAGAGAGGGAAGAAAATCCACAAGGAGAAGCATCAGCACAATGTGGCTGCAAATAAAGTAATAATTATGAAGATGGTGCAGGAGTGGGACAGTGTTATTTGTTGTGTATAAGACCACTATGGGAAAGAACTAGAGGAAAGAGGGGAAGAGGGCTTATGCTGGAGGGGTTCAAGTACATAATGTAGATGAATGTGGCAACATGTGAACAAATATGCTTAATACGGATGATGTTTTGTATGTTGTAAGAGCCCCCAATAAAATCTATATTTAAAAAAAGATCACTATGGGTCAGAAATGACACAGAGGCACCTAAAAACAAGAATAAATTTTAGGTTTCATTGATTTTTTCTATTATTCTCCTATTTTCAATTTCATGTTCTTGAGGTCCTTTAGGATGTAATGGGTAATATTTTGATCTGTTAACCTGAACGTCAGTGATTGGAAATCACCAGCCACTCTGTGGGAGAAACATGAGGCTTTTTACTCTTGTAAAGATTGACAGTCTAAGAAACACATGGAAGCAATTCTGTTCTGTCCTATAAGGTGGGCGATGAGTGTGGGCAATCAACTTGTGGGCAATGAGTGTGGTTTGTTTAAAGTTTAGAGGTAACAATGATTATTATTTTAATGTATTTAATGTATTTCCCCCTACACAGGGAAGAATTAATTCAACAGGCCCAAGTTGCTCATTCTCAAAAAAAAAAAAAATGCTTATTTCATGACTGGCCTTTGATTAACTCTTGGAAATTAAACTTTTGAAATGTTTGAATGGATAAGAATATCCACAATGAAAATAATTTATAAATTATCCAAAGTTTACCAGGGCAGGAAAGTGGGAGAGAGAGGGGGAAAGAGGAGCTGATGGCAAGGGCCCAAGTAGAAAGAAAATGCTTTAGAAATGATGATGGCAACATATGTACAAATGTGCTTGATACAATTGATGCATGGATTGTTGTAAGAACTGTAAGATTCCCTAATTAAATGATCAATTAAAATAATTTTTTAAAGAATATCCTGCACACTTTAGATAAATATTTTATACAATGTGATTTCTGTTGAACACCTACTTTTCTTCTCAAGGCTTAAAACATTAGTAACAATAGGTAGTCACATAAACAATATAGTATGTTTATGCACATAATGCATGCGTTATAAGAGTTGTTGAGAGTTTGTTGCTTATATCAAAGTATGCCCCTCTCTTATACATTAATTTCCTATGTGAACTAAGCTATATTCATTGTTTACTAGTGCATATTATTTCCACACAAGTGTCAAATTTAAAAACATAGCATATTCCCTCATTACCAGTGCTCAATAAAAACCTCATTCATACAAGCTCAGATAATCCTATCTGGTAGACAATACTTCATACAGGCCACCATAATTCATTCTTATGGAGTCATCGTCTGTGACTCCTTTGAAAGCATGTGCCTACTTCCCTCCAGTGTCCCACCCACTAATAAAGTTACTCTGTAATTTTTTCAAGGTAAATAAATTATAATCATGAGTATAATTTGGTGTGGTCAGGTGGATTCTCTATTGATACTTATATGTCTGTAGATTGAATGACGGAAGATAGAAAGATAGATAAGAGATAGATAGATGATAGATGTGTGTGTTTTATCAATAAATGGCTCATAGAGTGGTAGAAACATAAAAATTTGGTCTGTGGATCATATTTATATTAGAGGCTTCTTCTGACTCATGGAGCTTCAATGGCTAATGAACCAGAAATCAGGAAGAAGTAGGAATACCACAGACTGGTGGGTGCAAATCAAATAAATCCATTGCCATCCATTGATGACTCCTGGGACAGACAGACAATATAGCAAGAGGTTGACAAACCAGATGTAGGGTCTACGTTGAGAGGAAGTGAAGCTTTTCCACAGAGCCTGCTTTACAGTGTGCAAACCACACCCTCAAGGGGTTTTTCTTCCAATTGCACCAAAGCAAGGTTGGGACCTGATCAAGGAGGCTATACTCCACACCCCACCCCAGTTCTTCAGTTACAATGTTAAACTGAAATTAACAGATAAAAGGATCTCTAAGTCTAGATTTTTCATAGGCTTACTCTGTGAACAAAAATAACGTAGGGTTACCTGATTCATACACTGTCAATACTACACATGATAGAGCATAAAGAATTTTCCAATTTTTAATTTGTACATTTTTCTGTCTGTACTTTTATGCCTTCTTATTTTCTTACCTAAAACAATAGTCTCCCAACTGATTGTATTTTAAGACATTTTTCATAGCAATCCATAAAATAGCAACTCAAACTAGCATATGAAAAGAGGCAACTGCCTGCAGGATTAGGAAGTACAAAAATAGTCCAAATTAAATCTAGGAGCTAAGATCAGACTTTCTTTTCCATCTCTCACCTATCCTTGACATCTCTTCGTTTTGACTGTGAAAATCGAGATTCCTTAGCACAGTAGGCTAGGCTGTGTATAGCCTCTATATTTTCCAGCCTCATCTTCTATACTGGATGACTTCAACTTCATGTCCTGGGACACAAACACTTCATATTCCCAACTCTGAGTCTGGAGCACTTGACTGACTAAACCCTTATTTACTAACTTTAATTTTCTGTATCTCTCTTCCCCTGACCGAGAATAATCTCCCTGCCTCTGTGTACACACAATGCATTATTCACTACTCTGATTACTATGCTATCCTAATTTCCCCTATGGGTTGTTTGAAGAAGGCCATAATAGCAACAGCTAATGTGTCAGTTCAGGAGTCAGGTTGTTAAGATTTATGTCCCAGCTATGTAACTTTTGGCTGTATAAAACTTAAAATAAAATAATGGCCATTGAGTTGATTCAGACACAGAGAAGAATGACCCTTTTGGTTTCTAAGGTACAACACTTTACAGAAGCAGAAAGCCTCATCTTGCATTTGCTGAACCATTTCAATTATTACTCTATCAGTTCATACAGTCTTGTTTTTGCCTCGGGCATTCAGTGCAGTTTGAACTTCTTCCTTCAGCCTCACTGGCTCTTGGTCATCTGCTCCCACCTGAAATGGTGGAATGTCACCTAGTTCTTTTTGAGCAGTGACTCTGGTGTTTTCTTTCTACCTTCTCTTGATGCTTCCTTCATCATTCAAAAATTTGCCCATAGAACCTTGAAAGATTGTAGCTCCAGGCTTGAATATTTTCTCGAGGTTTTTCAGTTTCAGGTATACTGAGCTTGTTCTTCCCTTTTGGCTTTCTAATCCCAGGTCCTCACACCTTTTTCTGTGATATTTGCTTTTTTCCTCCTCCAGTTTCACGTTGATATTTTCCTCTTTGCCTTCATTCTGTTTCATTTGCGTTAGTGACTTTCTGATTAAGAGTGAGTTTCAGCGTCTACTCTGATATTCACTTTGATCTTTTCTTTCTTTCCTGGGTGGTTAATGATCTTTTGCAAACTTTGAATCATGGCCTTGATGACTTCCTGGTCTGTCTCGTCTTCTGTCATTAGTGTTCAATGCATCAAATCTGTTCTTGAGGTGTTCTCAAAATTCAGGTAGGATAGATTCAAGGTCATAGTTTGGGACTCATGTGTTTGTTTTAATTTTCTTCAGCTTATCCTGAACTTACACAAGAGTAGTTTGTGGCCCTTTCCATAATCAGCCCCTGGTCTGGTTTTAGCTACTGATATTGAACTTCCCCATTGTGTCTTCCCACAAATGCAGTTCACTTGATTTCTATGTATTCCATCAGGCAAAGTCCGTGAGTACAGTCACCTTTTGTGTTGTTGAATAAAGGCATTTGATTTGCAAAATTCTTTCATGTGATCCCCATTTTCATATTTATCAATTCCATATTTTCCAACTACTGTTCTTTTCTCTGTTTCCATCTCTTACATTCCCATCACCAATAGCTATCAATGCATCTTTATTGCATGCTTGACCAGGTTCTGTCTGAAATTGTTGGTAGAATTCTTCTACTTCTTCATCACTAGTTGGTGCATAAAGCTGAGTAATAATTGTGCTGATTGGATTCCCTTGAAGGCGGATGGATATAATCCTATCATGAATAGTATTATAGGTCCAAGATAGAGTTAACAAGATCCTTTCTGACTAAAAATATCCTGCTAATCCTCTTGGTTGTGTTATCCCTTTTGATTGTGTTGTCAGTTGTCTGCTAGTTTGCCATACTGTGGTGGATTATGTGTTGCTATGATGCTTGAAGATATGTCACTGGTATGTCAGCAGGGTCACCCCAAGTGAACAGGTTTGGGCAGAGCTTCCATACTAAGAACAAACAAGGAAGAAGAATTGGCTCCTCACTTTGGTGGAAGAAACCACTGATATCCTCGTGCACAGCTGTGAAGCATCATCAAATACTGAAAGCTTACACAAAGGAAGCAAAACATTGTTGGAGACCATGTTGGAGGATGGCCACCTCAGATTTGAGGGCCTCGAAATGTGACTGACGAGGAGTTCATTTCTTGGAGGGGAGTCAACATAGTGATTAGAGTTACATACTGTTTGTGGGAGTGGAGACTTTGGGAATTTCATTTGCTGGTGGGGCAACAATCAAGATAAAGAGAAACAACTGCAAAAATCTTTGAATAATTGCACCTTGAAATGTGTGAAATATGAATTTAGGAACATCAAATGTGGCCAACAATGAAATGGAACCCATACAGATTGATAGCCTAGACATTTGTGACGTGAAGTGGACTGGTATTGATCATTTTGAATCAGAAAAATAATATGATTTACTATTCTGGGAATAGCACAATCAAGAGGAAAACTATGCCTAGCATTTGTAAAGTGTTCAATAAATATTACTTACCCTGCTTGTTACTACTGAGTCCTTCTGTAGTATACACTGTGGACATCTCATGCAATCCTCACAATAATTCTGAGATGATATTTTGTCTACATTTTACAGATAAGGAAGGTAAGGTTTGAAGAGATTAATTCATCCAAGATCACAGAGCTAGTAGGTGATAAGGTTAAAATTTCCCTCAGAGACTCTAATTGGAGTTTTAGTTGCTAATGCTCAGAGAAGCAAATCTAGATAAGCATACACAAATAATATTGTCTAAATGAGACTCCCTCAATGTATGGATATCTCTCTATGTAACTCTCAGATGCCTGTTTTAGGGGGGAAGGTGGTCCATTTCATTCATCTTGCCTGAGTGGCAGAAACATAAAATATCTATCTTTTCTTCAACCTAAGGGGTTAAAGCCAACTCTATGTTTTAAATATTGTTGCTTTAACTTAGCCACTTCCAGAGCAAATCAGACTTGTGGGAAACCATTGGCAAGGAATCACCAGCTATAAGGAAATAGCAATAAAGATTATTTTAAAAAACACAAAGTATTGCCTCTGTTGGGGAGCCTTATTTATGAGACTTACTTAAGTCTATAATGCCCTGACTCTGTTAAATCCACTGATCCAATTGGATTCTTCACAGACCCCGCAAATGGTTAGGAACTCAGTTGTAGACACAGAAAGAGTATCAGATTGCTTGGAATCCACGATAGCACTCCTTGATCACGCTGAAGGGATATGTCAATAGTAAGGTCACAGAAGTCTCAGGGAGAACAGACACTAATGGTAGAGATATCCCATAGGGGGGCTGATTTCCAATGTTGGCTCAAAAAAATATTCAAGGTTCTCTGGGTTCTAAATCTTCTTGTGTAGAACCTGAGGGTGTATATGTTTTAAATGATCTTTAAAGGGCCTTCCTGACCCAGTGGACTATGAGTGCAGGACTCAACAGCAATTGTCCTAGAGACAACTCTACTGGTGTACATCAGATGTGAATTGCAGTCCATACGGTCTTCAAGGCTTTTTAAAAAGCAGATTCTCAGCCTTTTCTTCCACAGTGCCTCTGCATGGCCTGCAGCTGCCAGCCTTCTACTAGCAGCTGGGCAGTTTTGCCTTTTTGCACCACCCAAGGACTCAGCTAGGCCCCAGTCAGCTCCCTGATGATGAAGGTTTTGGGGGTTCTGAATAAATTTCTGAAGGAAGGTTAACATAAATATAGGGATATAAAAACACCCCTTTTATAGCCTGTACCACTGGGTCCTTTTTTATTTTTTGTTTGATTTTATTTTTGAATGAATGCATTGCCCATACCCACTAACACCTCTTCCCTGAGTTTTCAGTGAGACATAGGAGATTGTTGGAGAAGCAGCAGCAGGTTATGGGGTTATCAAAATGAGGTCACAGAATCGTGTTGGAAATAACAACGACAAAATCTCAGCACTGCAGCAAGCAAATATTCGTGCACATGGTTTCTTATTACCATCTCTGATGATTCTCCTCCTTTTTATTGCCTTGTGTCTAGACAAAATAAAATTGCTGGAGGTTTACAAAATCATTTTCAATACACAAAGCTTCTTCTTCAAAGACAGCCTAGAGGGGCTATTTTCCACTTTAGTGACTTAGACCTGAAGAGATAGGGTAGCAAAGCAAGCACGAACCAGCACCTCCTGGCTGCAGCATCCATCATGTGCTGGCAACACAAACAGTCGGGAGCCCAGGGCCTCGACTGCCACTGTGTTTGGAACATTTTTGGATGCACGGACTGAATTCCAAGGAAGATTTTCTCACTCGGTCTGCACTCTGTTACCATCAACTCCCCAATCCTAATGGGCCTTAGAGAGCTGAAAGAAAGCATGATGGATGTGATGTCAAACCATTAATCTAGCAATGCTTCAAGGGGGAAGCAAGAGTGATTAATTCTTACACTTCAGGAATTATCCCCCAGGAAGTGGGGTGGTGGGGGGGAACACCTTAAGATGCCATTGGAAGAGTAGAGGATAAGTGAAGGGTGAAATCTCCAGGCACCAAGGAGTGTATATCATCCTCCATAGTCACATGGCTCTAGTGCTTTCCAATGGTCTGCCATCATTTCGATTCCTAAGACAGGAATGCCCCAAAGGAGTAGATATAAACAAGAATAAACACTGAAAATCCAGCCATGCTCCAAGATGATCCTTTCAAGTTATTCATCTGTCAACACTGACTTTTTAAAAAACCATTCCAATTAGTATAGGCTAAGCCCTTACTGAGTTGCAAAACTGATAAAAGGACTTATCATTGGGAATCTTATGTGATACTTGACCTCAAGGAGCTTATAGACTAGCAGGGGTATTTAGTACATTCATATCAATAATTACGGTTGGAAGAAAATTTTATCATCATGGAGAGTCCATAGGAGAGAGGGAATCAGTTCAACTGGATCAAGCCTTTATGCTCTCTTCATTCATGATCCCACCATTTACTGAGGCCTGTTTTATTGGATTAAGTAGCTCTGGTACATCCCTGGTGAAATAGTGACTGTGTGTTGGGCTGCTAACCACAAGGGCAGTAATGCAAAACCACCAGTCACTCCATGGGAGAAAGACTTGGCTTTTTACTATCATATAGAGTTACAGGAAACCAGATGCCCTCGTGGCCTAGTGGTTACGAGTTGGACTGTGAGCCAAAAGAGTTATAGTAAACCAACAAGGGCAGTTCTACTTGTATTATAGGGTCAAGATGAGTGAGTTGACACCATGAGTTCGGCACTATGCAGCTAGCCGCAGGATCAGCAGTTCAAGACCACCAGTAGCTCTTCGAGAGAAAGATGTGTCCCCACTAAAATTTCATCTCAAAACCTCATACAGGGTAATTATTATCGTCAGAATGGATTCCATGACAGTGGGTTTTGGATTTGAGGTTATTTTCCTTCCAGGAGTCAGACAGCAATCTCAAAGACAGGTAACAGTTCAGTTCTACCCGTGATAGTACAGTAAAAGCTGTCGACATGAGAATTAGGTCTACTTCTTCAGGGCAGCCCTGGTGGAGAAATGTTAGCAACAAAGCAACAGCCTGCATACCCACAGAGTCGCTGCCTTAAAGACTTTATATAGGATAGTTCTAATCTTTCATGTAGAGTCACTATGAATTGGAACCTACTTTACCAAAAAAAAAAAAAAACATATGCCAAAATTATCCAAACACAATGCTATTTTTATTAATCTTGAGAAACTATATAATTATATACCAGAAATATTTTAAGTTTAAAAAAGTGGTTATATCAAATGCATCTTAATTTTGCTCTTTGGTGCTGTCCAGTTGCTTCATAGGCATAGGAACCCTATGCACAACAGAAGGAAATCCTGTTGAGTCGTATGCAATTTTTTTAGTTTCTTGTTATATTTGAGTCCATTGTTACAGCACTATGGCAATCCATCTACTTCACTGTCTTCTTTTTCGTCGACCCTCTTTATTTTACTAAGCCTGTCTTTCTCTAGGGACATTGTAAAATCTGGAGAAGACGTATCACCATCCTTGCTTCTAAAGAGCATTCTGGTTGTACTTTTTCCAAAACAGATTTATGTATTCTTCTGGCATTCCTTAGTATTTTCAAACTTCCTCATTAACACTGAAATTTAAATGCATCAGTTCTTTGGGTCTTCCTTAGTCACTGTCCAACTTTCACATGCATGCAAGGCAATTGAAAATAGCATGCTTGGATCAGGCATATTTACATCTTCATAGTGACATCCCTACTTTTCTATGTTTTAAAGAGGTATTGTGCCTGATGTAAGGAGCTATTTGCTTTCTTGAATGTTGTTCCTGTGCACATCAGCTCTGGAGTCAAGCAAAATGATATCCTTGATAACAGCCATCTTTTTTCCATTTATTGTGATTTTGTTTATTGGTCCATCTGTGAGGATATTTGTTTTCTTTACATTGTATAACAATCCCTATTGAAAGTTGCAGTCCTTGAGCTTTATCAGAAAGTGATACAAACACTCTTCGATTCTAGCAAACAAGGCTGTATCATTTACAGATTGAAGGTTGTTAATGAGCCTTCCTCCAATTCTCAGGCTAAATTCTTCTTCATATGCTCCAATTTCTCAGATTTTTCCCCTCAATATACAGATTTAGAAAGTACCATGAAAGGATACAACTCTGACATGCACCTTTCTTGATTTTAAACCATACATTACTCCTCTGTTCTGTTAGCACACATGCTTTTAGGTCCATGGGCAGGTTCTGCATGAACATAATGAAATGTTCTGGAATTCTCATTTTTCTCAATATTTTGTAATGACCTACATTCGAATATATTTTTTATTTTTGCAATATTGTAAATATTTTAAATGTTCAATTCTAAAATATTTAAGTATCTAAAATGATTTCCTATTTAAATATTTTAACAGGAGTTCAATCATTTAACAGTACATTTAAAATACTGCTCTCAATAATAGAAAAAAATGAAATGTCCAACTTTCATATCAGTTTTCATAACATCTTTTCCCATTTACTTGGCTTAGTCAGAAAGAGCCACACCTCTCTCTGCTTTCAGGAAAATAAATAAATGCAAGTACTGGAATCCCAAGATCATTCTCTGCCATGCACAGGGAGGGGCCTTTCCGGTTCCAATACATTTCTTCTTCATCTTTGGGTTCACTGGAAACACATGTGTTTTCATATCAGTTTGTGGTCGTGTTGGTCTGGGAATGGGGATTGTAGATGAAAAGTAGACTAAAAGCCCTAAAACAAACATATGGCCTTTCCAGGCAGCTTCCACTACAGGAAAAGCATAATAGGAAAGATCTTCACTATTAAAACTTTTCAGAAAGAAACTGGTCTTTCAGAATTGCCTTAAATTACTTCATTTACCCAATGTTTTCGTTTCCCTGATTTGTCAAATGAATCCTTCCCATTTCACGGAGTGTCCCTGCTGTGTTTTTGACTTAAAGCGCTCCCTGCAGAGCTATTCCCTACCACTCAGGCCAGGAAAATTTTTCTTCGATTCCTCCTGGACAAAGAGGACACGAGCTTAGCCATCTAGTCAATTGCAACTCATAGGGGCCCTGCAGCCCTGAGCAGAATCACTCCAGAGTTTCCAAGCCTCTAATTCTTTACAAAATCAGACTGCCTCATCTTCCTCCCCTGGTGCTGCTGGTGGATTCAAACTGTGACCCTTAGGATCATAGCACAATGCTTCAACATTCCATTGGGTTCAATGTGATAACTATGTGATCCCTGCTCTTTCGAAAAGATCTGATTGTTGTACTTATAAAATGCCTCTGTATTCTGAGTCCGGAGGCTGGGTACACCTCAGATTTAGAGTAAGCTTTTGTCTACCCACCAAGAGATGCTGAAATTTAATTATCTGACATTAACATGCAAGCTGTTAAGCATGCAACCACAAACTAGACCTGTGGTCGGCAATCTCTGGCCCGCGGGTCACGTACTGACCAACAGGGGAAATTTTTAGTTACCTACTAAGCAATTCTTAATTACAACGATCGGCAGGTATTCTTGCCACCTTATTAAAGTGGGTGCTTTTGATTTACGGAGATGGCCAGCAGTAGAAGTTGATCGCTGCACGGTGGTGCTTTTGACTTAGTGAAACAGCCATCAGCAGCTGGCTGTCAGTGGTTGTCTTCTACAAGAGAGACGAACAAATGAAAAGCCATATGTGTGGTTTGACTTGAATGAGACAGATTACGTTGGACTTGTCTGCGGGTGAAAGTACTGACATAAAAAATGTTTCAAGGACTGCAAGAGTTGCTCATGATGGAGCTACTGATTCTCCAGTTATTCATGAAGAGGTGAGTGTGCTTCCCCCAATGTTGTTAGGTACTACGGAAGGTATTGACATTTTAAAGAAAGTTCAAGAATTTATTAAATTCAAAAATGGCAATGTTTTTGATTTGAAGAAAAATTTATTTTTTTCTCACAACTGATGGGGTTCCAGCAATGTTAGGAAAACATGCTGGCTTTGTAAACCTATTGCAGAAGGAGATTGGAAGGTCACTACTTTCCTTCCACTATTTAATTCATGATTAAAATGTATGTGCAAAAACGCCTCGAAACAATTAAATGAAGTGATGAGCATGGTCATTAAAATTACTAACACAATTATAGTTTGTTTGGCTTTAAAATTTTAAGGCATTTATAGAAGAAATTGAATGTGAATATAATGATTCGTTGATGCATACTGAAGTGTGCTGGTTAAGCAGAGGAAAGGTTCTAAATCACTTTGTGGAATGCATTGATGCAATTGCAATATTTATGAGTGAAATCGATGAAAGCTTCCCTCAATTCAAAGATAAAAATTGGCATCTTAAATTAAAATTCTTTGCAGATATTACTAATCATAATCATTTCAATGATTTAAATTTGCGCTTACAGGGCAAGGAACAGGCAGTTCTCAAACTTTATGAAGAATGGAAAAATTTTTGTACTAAGATCGTTTCATTCCAGGGTGACTTAGTGAAACAAACATTTAAACATTTTCCTTTCATAAAAACTCATAAAGAAATTACAAGTGCAGACATAGATATGCTTAAAACTTACATAGATGTCATTCAAACTGAATTTGAACCCCGATTTCAGAACTTTAAAGCCCATGGTCTCATGTTCAGCTTTATAATAAAGCCTGATAAAATGGAGGACATTGTGTTGGACCTGCAATTTTTCAATTTCCTTGAAATTGAAAATCTTGTTATGGAGTTAATTGACTTCCAAGACTCAACAATATGGACAGACAGATTCAATACTTTAGGAAGATAATTTGAAGCCACTCATGAAAATCACTTCAGCATGAAAGCTACACGTCGGACCTCACTTCCTTCAATAAAAAAAAGTTGGTTTCCCTTTTTCTATCAGCTTTTAGGTCCAGCTACTCATGCGAACAGATATTTTCCCAAAATATTTGGAATCAGGTATTCTTTTAATAACAACAAATTATCACCCAAATATCTCAAACCTTACAGGGATAATGAAACAGCATCAAAAAAGCCATTAAAATCATTAAATGTTCTTAATTAAATAGGCGTTCATTTTGTTTACATGGTGTTCACTTTTATTTACATGGTTTATTTCTTTCAAGTTTTAAATATACATTTCATGATAATAGCCTTGTAATTCTATATTTAAGGTACATTGGATTATCCCATCTGTATAATGTTATTTTCTGTATTCTAAAATAATCCATAATCTAAAGTAGAAATGATGTGACCCACCAACAAAAATTTTTGTATAAAACAATAGAAAAATGACCCACTTGAAAAAAATGTTGCTGACCACTGAAGTAGACCCTTGATGGTTTGAATCTGACCAGAGGCATCTTGGAAGAAAGGAAATCTGCTCTCCTATTTTAGAAACAGGCACTAAGATTAGGAGTGCTAACATAATCTGTTACAGTTTTATGCCTTGACAGTTCAACTGTACAAAGTTCCGCTTTGCATACATGGGGTCACTGTGTCAGAACCAAATCAAAGACACTTGGTATTGTTTTCCTGTTTTAATTATTACTATTAAAATTGTCCTAGAAATTCCATGTGCTCGATGAACCATAAGTCTCCAACTCTCAATACGAGAGGCTTTTTCTCTGGTTTCCCCAATTCCCTGGTCCCTCTCTTAATTCCGGTCCCAGATGCCTGCTGATCAGTCCCTTTCCAGGAGCTGTTCCCCTGGTCGAGGCCCCGGATGCTTTGAATGCTGAATTTGATGAGTACCTGCTGGCTCCTGTTGTTTGGTTTTTCTTCTGCTCTTCTTCACCCTCTTATTTGACCTTGTTTTTCCAGAAAAAATATTCAGCTCCTGCATCAGCCCAGAGCAAATACTGAGCTCCTATGTAGAACACAGTGGCACAAGTGTCAAGTCCCAGGAGCAAGTAAATGTCCTCAGTGTACAGCCCACACAGCCCAGTCTTGGCCCTACTACATAGATGTGGTTCAAATATACTCCAGTACCTAACATTTTTTTCAGTTATAATGCAAATAGTTTTATGATGTAGATATAGAATATGCAATATTAATAACACTGACTGCCATTGAGTTCATGCAGCGTCAGAGACTTCCCTGTGAAATTCCGAAAGCATAATTGTTTGCAATAGTAGAAAGCTCTGTATTTCTCCCACAAAGGGGTTTCCCATAGCTGACCGTGCAGATAACAGCTGAAAAAGTTAAGGTTTATTGTGCAATCCTGGCCAATAAACACGTGGGATTATTTGAAGGGCAGGGAGATAAATGGCTTAGCGACCCTTGCCTTTCTAATCTCTTGCTCTCTGATGGTCGGACCTGTGTGCAGCTGCTTTAGTTAGTTTCCTGCCTCAACCAGCAAGGCACCCTTCCTGGGAGACATCCCTGAGGAGACGCTACATGAACCTAGCCTGATGCAGCCCTGGATCCTGGAGCAGCCTCGTGGAGACTACTGCAAGCAGTGAAATGCTTACACACTCACTGATTTGGCTTTCCTCCTGCATTGCGTGTGTTATGTGAGATTGAGAAGGACTTTGTAGATCAGTGTATGGGCAAATGTTGGATTTATGGGCATGGACAGCACTGGCTTGGGATGTTTTCTTAATGTACACTTACCCTTTATATAACACTGTCTCATATGTATATGAGTTTCCATGGATTTGTTTCTCTAGTTTACCCAGACTAACACAGCCTCCCAATTCATAGCAACTATTCCATTAGGGCTCCTTTACTCATTAAAATAGCTTCAGTTTAGCAAGCAGTTATTCTGTGCCAGCTCCTAATCAATGTACTATAAAGATATTTTCCCATGTTACAGAAAAGTGCTGATATTAATAGCAGTGACATCTGCTCCATTTTACCGTTAATAATTAACAGAGACAAAACTGAATGTAAACATCTGACAACAAAATATATAAAATCTCATCTTATTGTGAAGAATCATTCTTTCAGAGTTACTCTACTTTTTTCCCTAGCAATGAGCAGATAGCAAGTACACAATTCATTTGTTCATGAAGACGAAATGAAAAATGAGACCTGGACATAGATAAATCTACTACAGTTCTTCTAATGCAGTGCTATGTAGTTCACCATGAGATTATATTAAAGCTGAAAATAAAAGCCGGTTCATCTCTTAGAACTGAAATATCATAATTGTCTTATCACCTGTCTAAATTTAGAATATTTTTGTATATTATGGTTATAGTAGACACTAACCAATTAAGGGTATGATTAAATACACTATCTAG
>PVJH01039710.1:0-16041 GCA_004026705.1 Nesogale talazaci | reverse complement strand
TCTTACACTGTCTGATGCCTCCCTTCATCTATCTTTCTGTTGTCCATCCCCCAAGGAGGAGGTTATATGTAGAGCCTTGTGATCAGTTCTTCCTTTCTACCCCACCTCTCCTCCACCCTCCCAGTATCACCACTCTCACCACTGGACCTGAGGGGATCATCTGTTTCGAATTCCCTGTGTTTCCAGTTCATATCTGTACCAGTGTACATCCTCTGGTCTAGCCGGATTTATAGGGTAGAATTAGAATCATAGTATGGGGAGGGAAGGTAGCATGTAGGGACTAGAGGAAAGTTGCATGCTTCATCACCCTGACTGGCTCGTCGTCTCCCCACGATTCTTCTGTAAGGGGATATTCAGTTGCCTACAGATGGATCTTGGGTCCTCACTCCACTCTCCCCCTCACTCACAATGATATGATTTTTTTGTCCTGTGATGCCCGATACCCGATCCCTTTGACATCTCGTGATCACACAGGCTGGTGTGCTTCTTCCATATGGGCCTTGTTGCTTCTGAGCTAGATGGCCTCTTGTTTACCTTTAAGCCTGTAAGACCCCAGATGCTATAGCTTTTGATAGCCAGCCACCATCAGCTTTCTTCACCACATTTACTTATACATCCACTTTGTCTTCAGTGATCGTGTCAGGAAGGTGAGCATCATAGAATGCCTGTTTAATATAACAAAGTGTTCTTGCATTGAGTGGAGGCCCCATGTCCATCTGCTGCTTTAATACTAAACCTATAAATATATACATATATGTTTATATATATTTAATAATATATAAACACTGAACCTATAAATATATTTTATATATTTATTTTTTGTTTGTTTTTTGTTTTTGTGGACATCACTGCCTCTGGTGGTCATGGGCACTACCCAGCTGCCGCTGGATTTGAACCGCCAAGCCTGCGGGCTGCAGTTCCGCACTCAACCACTTATGCCACTGGGGCTCAGCCCTTTATTTTTTGTTTTTGTTTTTATATTTAATAATATATAAATATATATAAACACTAGACCTATAAATATATAGGTACACAGATCTATTTCCCCATCACATATATGTATATATTATATGTATATATTTATATACATGCATTTAGACCTCTATAAGTGTCCTTTGCCTCCTAGTTCTTTCCTCTATTTCCTTTTACTTTCCTCTTGTCCCACTATCATGCTCAGTCTTCATTTGCGTTTCAGTAATTCCACTTGGTTACATCGCCCTTGTCAAGCCCTACCAGGCCTCTTACACCCTCCTTGCCACTGATTTTAGATCACTTGTTGTTCCCTTGTCCTTCGGTTTGTTAACACCTACTTTCTTATCCCTGCTTCCCCCTCTCCCATGTCCCCCTAGAACTGTCTGTCCACTGTTTTCTCCTCCAGAATCTTTATCCCATCTATCTTATCTAGATTGACCTGTAGAGATCATAATATGCACACACACACCAAAAAAAAAAAAAAAAAAAAAGATGGAGCAAAACAACGCAACAAAAGAAAACGAAACAGCAGCCACTAAAAACTAATGACAATAAAAAAGAAAAGCCTGTAAATAGTTCAACGTTTGTTTGTTGACCTTTGGGAGTGTTTTCCGATGGAGTCTGGTGGGGTGTCACACCTTTGCACCAGAGTCTATCTTTGGTACTCCTTCAGTACCTACCTCCTTCCTCTGCTCCCATTGCTGTTCTGTTGTACACCCTTAGTGTTTTGCCTCAGTGTGGTGTGATCAGATTGGGAGCAATTCCCACACTGTGTGTCCAGTGTTGTCCCCCGAGGGGTATGGGTCAGTGAGGGATAGTCATGCCTCATAGTGGGCCAGCACTATGGTCCGCTTTGTGCATTGGTTGCTCTGAGCAAGGATATCATCCTCAAGGCTTGGTGCTCCAGATGCACTCAACTTTCTATTCCTAACCCTTCATTTGCTCCCGTGTGCTTTGGTCAGAAATACCCCTCTCCCTGAGCTGTAGCTTCAGTGCAGTCCTCTGAAGTAAATTCTTCTCGGGAGAGTGGGGCCAGTCCACATAGTTGGGATTGGGACCCACCCCTCAGACCTCTCTATTGAAGGACCTGAATTATAAATTTTCTTTTAATGAATTAAAATTTAAATGATGCGTGTGGTGGTTGACTGCCATATTGGATAACACACTCTAAATCACCTACTGGGTATACTTCCATTCTTTCACATGCCCTTTCTCCTTCACATTTTCTCAATCTCGTTAGATCAAAATTTAAAAAATCAGATTCATAAGTAATATGATCATGTAAATACTGTCCCCTTGGGGAGCCAGAAAGATACTGTTAATTGCATTTTTGGTTTTTCTGTGCCTTGCTGTTTTTCCTTGAGTTGGTCATTGCCTTGGTGTTTTCATGTATTTTCCTTCGCTTACAGTTTGGTTACTTGCCTCTGAAAAGCAGTTTTTGGAACACCTTCCACGGTGATGCCTGTCACATGTCTATCTTAATGGAGCTATCCCTTCATAGCCATCCATGCTCCTGTTCCCCCTGGATCCAGCTTGTTCTCTGGATCTCTGCAGAGCCATCTTCCTGAGAATTGTTTTGCTTCTCTCCTGTGTTACAATCCCTTTGCTGGAGCCAGGCCATCCTCACATCGGTGGTGCTGCCTTAGAAAGAGAACATGGGGGAGAAAAGCAGGCTGAGAAGGACGGTGCCTCAGCATTCTGAAGGCAATGCTTCTTCGTCTTTTAGCTCATGGTGTTTCTGTTGGGAAATTCAGCATATGGATTCTTCCTTGTGAATTAAATGCTCCCCCCACCCCGCACTCTACTCCTGTAAGTCCTGCCATTCAAAGACTCAGCCTGGGAGTCACCACCTCCATGATGTCCACCCAAGAACAGATGTGTGTAGACTTGCTCTTTTTCACCAGTGAAGCATTCCATCGACCCGTCTTGTGTCCCGTAATACTGAATGCCACATTGCGGGTGCTCAGAACTCCCTACTGGATAGGCATGTAGGATCAGAGTTTACTTCTTATATTTTGGTGTTCCCCAAACCCTGGTGTCAGGATATCGATAGTCTCATTTCTGTTTCAGGGGGTATTTCTCTGACCGAGCTTTTATATGTACCGGTGTACATGTCCAGTCTAGCCAGAACCGATTGGCAAG
Source organism: Nesogale talazaci (assembly GCA_004026705.1). Taxonomy (NCBI): domain Eukaryota; kingdom Metazoa; phylum Chordata; class Mammalia; order Afrosoricida; family Tenrecidae; genus Nesogale; species Nesogale talazaci. The sequence continues at coordinate 12,927 of PVJH01039710.1, read as the reverse complement.
ACTGGGGTCATGATAGTGGTGGGTGAGGCAGCTACGAGGAAACAGAGGGACAGAGGGTTGTTAGTCCATACTGCTTATTGTGCCCTGGGCTCCTGGAGATCCCTCTGTGGTGGGGAGATCTTTATCTCAGCAGGAATGCCTCTCTGGAATGTTCCACAACCAACCCCAACTTCCCAGTTGCCTCTCCTCCTCACTGGCCTTTTCCAGGTGAATGACAGAGACCAGTTCTTTCTGCTTGCTCATTCAGGCCACCAAGAGGAGTAGTGATGGGTCACCTGCTGGAACTGGAGCCTCTCTGACATGCCCATGTAGCCGAATCAAGACCCACAGGGCTCAACCTGTCAGAACAAACCATCCCTCCAGAAGGGTGGATGGTGGATGGAAGGCCCAGGTGGTTCATCCCGGTACCAGGAAGGTTGATGAAAGGACACCTTTTGAAGGTCCAGGGTAGGAGTTCGTGACCTGGGGCTGCCCATTTGAATCATGTGGAACTTTACGAACACCTGATGTCACCCTAGAGTGATGGAAATGAGAAACCTTCCGGCGGAAGTTTCCGGACGAATTCTCACTTTGACAGGCGTCTCTGTTTTGAAGCAGAGTTGGAAAACACTGGCTTCAGACTGTGGTTCTCAGAGTGCCGTCCTCAGAGATCTTGCTAGTAATGCAAATTCTCTACCCTCCTTAATCCGAAACCCTGGAAGGAGACCCCCCCTCTCCAACCTTTCTTTAACCCACCCAGCGTGTGTCCAGAGAACTGTGGAGCCCCTGGATGGCACGATTGGTTAAGCATTCAGCCATAACCAAAAGGTTACAGGTCAAATCCACTCGGGTACACCCAGGAGGAGACCTGGCACAGCTGTAGAAAACCCTACAGCTCTCCTCCGACTCCCGGTAGGTTCTGTGGCCCCAGTATAGGTGCCCAGAGATGGAGCTGCCTGCTGAAGCTCGAGAACCCTAGGCTTGAAGCATGATGTCATTACCCAAAGCAAGACGCTTAATTTGATCTGTGGACATAACCGTGCAGAAGTGTTGATAGAAAAATAATGTGGGCTGAGCCCCAGTGGCGTAGTGGTTGTGCGCGGGACTGCAGCCCACTGGGATGGAGGTTCAATTCCAGCAGTGGGGCTGGGCCCCCTACTCCCACCACCGGAGAGCAGTGATGCCCCCCCCCCCAAAAAAAAAACAAAAGAAAAATAATGTACTGAGATTGGATACAAATAACAACAGTTATATCTGGATAGAGACATTTTAGATCATCTGCTTTTCTTTTTTTTTTTTTCCAAAATTTTCATGGTGTCCTTTTTCTGCTTCCTCGTTTAAGATGTGGGGAACTCTAGATTGTACCTGACAGTGAGGACAAGCGCTGTGAAAAATTGTAGCCAGCACACAGATTCTTGCTCGGACAAGCTCAGCATGCCGCTTAAACAGCCTGGGGATTGGTAATCCTGTCCCCACCCCCACCCCCACCCCCCGCCTCTTCGGATCTCTGCTGTCCAATTGGGTCACGTGTTAGCATCAGCAAGGGGGTTTGTTTGTATAAACTGTGATACCTGGACTTCCCCACCATAGAGACTGAAGGGTGAGTGGGGGAGCCAGATGTACTATGAGAACAGAACACTTCTTTGCTCATTCACAAGACCCTAGGGGTTTCAAGTTATTCCTAAGCAACCCCATACATCCGAGGTCTGGTTTAGGGCCCAACACCCAGGAACCTCCTGAGAGGGAGACCCCAAGGGAGACCCTCACCCCAAAGCCCAACCAGGGCGCCAGGATCTGAGAGTCATGTGAGTGACGCGAAGGATGTGGGGCTGGAGTTGGTCACCACGGAGCCAAGTACAAGGATCTACACATAACCTCCTACCCGGAGGACAGACAGCGGAGGAGTGGGCAGGGGGAGATGTAGGCAGTGTAAGATATTTATAAAATATTGAGGATGGGGGAGGGGGGAGGAGGGAGCAGGGATAGAGGGGAAAGAATGGGAAGCTGGGGCTGAGCCCCGGTGGCGTAGTGGTTGTGTGCGGGACTGCGGCCCACTGGGGCGGAGGTTCAATTCCAACGGTGGGGCTGGGCCTCCTACTCCCACCACCGGAGAGCAGTAATGCCAAAAAAAAAAAAAAAAGAATGAGAAGCTGTTATCAGGGCTTAAGTGGAAAAGCAGATATTTGGAGAATGATAATAGCAGCAGACATGTGAAGGTGCTTGGCACAGTATATGTATTTATGTATTATGCAAAACTACGAGCCCCTAATAAAATGATTTTAGTAATTTTTTAAAAAAAAATGTGAGCAGACTCCTCCAGACTTCTTCCTCATGGCAGGAGGCTGTGCTCCTGTATGCATGGTGGCCTTAGTCCACCCTGCGCACGAGCCCTTCTGGCACCTCACCCTGGAGTTGACCCACTTCTTCATCTGGAGGCAGAATCTCGGCCCTTGAGGCCCTCTGGAAGAAGCCGGTACCCTGTGTGACACTCACAGTGGAGGGTGGCAGTGTCCTAAATGGGCACGGGCATGCTGTGCTAGGGCAGAAGACAAGGCCAGGAAGGGACACACCTGCTCTCCTCGGAGAATCAGAGGAGACCTCACCAGGTAGAGAAGACCCTGCCAGCATTGACTCTGAGACCACTGACTCTGGGACTATATTTTGCAACATGAAAGTGGGTGAGTGCCTCTCAGGTGGGACTTGACCCTCTCCATGCTCCAACTCTTCACCTGGATGAAAATATTCTGCTGGCCTTTGTGAGGGCAATTGAACCTCCATCCCAGTGGGCCACATTCCCACGCACAACCACTATGCCACCGGGGCTCAGCCCTCTTTTAACATTTTTATCCGGGGAACTATAGTAGTATTGTTTTCATGTTCACTTGTGTGTACATAAAGAGCCATGAATGGCTCCAAAGGCAGTGTTTGCCTGCCTCTGGTCTAGGTGATCATGTGGCGGGATGAATTCACAGAGGTGTTCCTTGGAGCTGGGATTTGAAACGGGCCTATCGGACAATTTCCCTTCTGTGCGACGGAAGGTTCTGCTGATCTGGTTAAGAATTTGAATCCAGCACCTGCTCCACGGGAGAAAGAAGGGTTTCCCACTCCCAACAAGCTTGACAATCCCAGAAACTCACAGGGGCCATGCAGCCGCCATCCTTACAGCGTGGCCGTGAACCAGCAGTGCCTGCCTGGTGCTCAGTCTGGCTCTGGGTTTTGGACAGTGTCCCCCAGCAGCTCTGGTATTGGAGTGGATTACGTGTTAGGCTGCTAAGGACAAGACCAGCAGTTCGAAACCACCATTCACTCCACAGGCTTTCTATTCCTGTCAGGAGAAGACCCACAGGGGCAGCCAGCGACAGAACCAAGTCAATGGCACGGAGAAAGTGCCTTCCCCGATGTGGCCTGCCTTGAGCCACTGCATTGTCCATCCCCTGCCTTCTGATGAATCCTGTTCATGGGGACAAACCCGTTAGCATCCTTGGGCCTCCTCTCCCCACGAAGTTACACCTGGTTGCCCATGAGCCTGCTTCTTGCTGTCTCCTCAGACTGGGACCACCCCCACCCCCACCCACATAACCCCTGGGCCCATGGCCTCTTGCCAGCCTCTCTCTGGGCCGCTCTCTCCCATCTCTGGCTAGGGGTTCAGGTGGTTCTGCCAGCATCCGCTCCCGTCTCCTCACAAGGCACTCAGATTTATCCTCAACTAGGTGATGAACTGTCCTGTGTTTGAGACCACATTCGAAGACGTGGTGATCGTGTCAAAGTGTGTAGAAATCAAAGTGTGAGGCACTTGTTGATGGCAGTACTTTTTTTATTTTTTGCTTTTTTTTTTGGTGGGGGGGGGCATCTCTGCTCTCCAGCGGTGGGAGTAGGAGGCCCAGCCCCACTGCTGGAATTGAACCTCCGTCCCAGTGGGCCGCAGTCCCGTGCACAAGCACTACGCCATCGGGGTTCAGCCCCAGTACTTTTTTTTTTTCTTTTGTGGGCATCACTGTCCCCTGTGGGAGTAGGAGGCCTACCCTTGCTCCTGGAGAGCTGCTGCTGGATTTGAACCGCCAACCCTGTGGACCGCAGTCCCACACACAACCACTACGCCACCAGGGCTCAGCCGATGGCAGTACTTATCGATGAGAGGTGGAGCCTGCCATTTTCCCTTCAGCTGGCGCAGTGGTTAAGTGCTCAGCTGCTTATCACTAAGTCGGCTAGAATCCTCCCGCCAATCCACAGAAAAAAAGTATGAGAGTCGGCTTCGGTTCAGATTGACAGGCTTGGAAACCAGGCTTTGCGCCAGCTCATTCTGTTGAGACTCCTGGCCGAAGATTTCTTTCCCCTCCAGAGGGACTGGATCCTGAATCTGCATGTTCACAAGCTCTCCCACGATTCTGACGGCTCTCCAGATAATTCTTTTGTATTCGGAGGGAATCTTCTGAACATGTAGATTCTGATTTCGTCTGTCTGGGGTGGGTGGGAAGGGACTGCTGAGCTGGGCAGAGAGCCGGGAGGAAGTCGTTGGACACTGTGAGCCAGACTCCTTGGCCTTGGGTTGGGATTGGTGAGCTACCGATGGTTTATGGCAAGAAGAATGTGTGCTCTGTGAAAATCAAACAAAGGGAGTTACTGGGAGTCCACAGGAGTTCAAACCAGGGGCGTGTCTAATCTCAATGTAAAATACCGTGCTCCCAAACGGTGGAGTAGCAGAGGCATATTAATGAGGGAAAAAGCAAGACTGAAAGGTCCAATGTTCTGGTGAGAGGTTGCAAGAGCCAGGGAGCCAGAGGTGGGAGACTCTCTTGAAGCAGGTTGCAAACAGGAATGGGGTCTCTTTGTCTTGGTGAGTGGACGAGGCTTGAACAGAGTGGCCTTCGGAAACACTGGGGGGCTTTCTGATAAAGATCTCGTTAAGAGCTTTCTTTCTCTGCCTTTAATTTAACCACAATGTTGGACTATGTCATAGTCTATGTTAAACCGTAGAATGTGACCATATGTCATATTCTATGTTAAACCATATTAACGATGTTAATATACTTCATTCTCCCTCCGGATTTGACAAAGGCAGAAGTCCTGTGTTATGTGCCTAAGTCTGTCTAGGCAAAATAAGCAAAAGCTAAGATGGAATTGGGGCTCAAGACTGGCTGTCCAGTCCGTTACAAGTAAAGCACCTCTCGTTTGGAATTCACGCACATCCTTCTTAAAGATATTTAAAGAGTAAATATCATGCAGCCAGCAAAGGAAGGTCACTCTTTTCATCCTATCTCAGGTGGCGCCTTTTTCTATGAAGGCTATTTATGGCCCTCTTTCTTGGGAATAATTTTTTCTTAATTAAGGATTCTAATTTTAACGTGCGCTCTGACCTCTTTCTCATTTCCAGAACCAGTCTTTTGCTTTGATTGGATTTCACGGTTAGAAATGAAGATCGTCTGTTGTCTATGATTTTTGTTTCCCTCCACAGAGGCACATCGATCTTTATTAAGGTTATGGGGTTTTTTTTTTGGGGGGGGGCATCACTGCTCTCTGGTGGTGGGAGTAGGAGGCCCAGCCCCACTGCTAGAATTGAACCTCCGTCCCAGTGGGCCGCAGTCCCGCACACAACCACTACGCCACCAGGGCTCAGCCTAAGGCCATGGGTTTTATCGTGCTGCAGTTATCCATAAAGGTCATAGAGGTGTCTTGTGGAGATGCAAAGACCGCTGTCTCTAGATCCTTCTTGGGGGGTGGAGGGAGGTATTGCATTATGCTGAGGCTGAGGTTGGCTGGTGCTCTAAGAAGGAGGTGGAAAGGGGTCTGTGAAGTTTGAGGAAGGAACCAAGGGAGCCTGAAGTGCCCGTTAGAGTTGGGATGACTTGGAGTTGGACCAAGTCGGCTCTCTGGAAAGGAACTGCTTTACCTGATAAAGTGTTCTTGTTCCTGGATGTGAGTCTCCCTCAGAGTAAGGACCTTAGTTAGGAACCTGCATGCTAGGGACAATTGAAGGGGAGAGTTTTCTCAGGGACCCAACAGTGGGTCTAAGGAATATACATGGGTACACCAGGCCACGGGCACCCAGATGTGCTCTCCAAACCACTGGAGGCAACCTGGTGCCCACCAGCAGGGGAATGAGTGAAATAATTAGGGATAAAGGAACTGGGACTCCCTGTGACAACATAAACCCCAAACTGCCATGTTGGGCAAAAAGATTACATGTTCAATTTAGTACCATTGGTAACGCTGCCATCAAGGATTTCCTAACTCCTACCAACCCCTGTAGAGGGTGATGGAGGCTGTAATCCTTACAGGCACAGACTGCCTGAGCATTTTCCCTTAGAGCCCCTGGCGGGTTTGAGCCACCAACCTCGTGATCACTAGCCCACTATTTAACTCACAGCGCCCCGTGGGCTCCTGGGTACCATTAATAGAGGATCTGGAAGAAGCAAACCAACACTTACATGTTGCCTGTGCTTAAACCCATCGTGAGAAACGGATGGAATGCAAAGGGATGATGACTGCCAATGTCAGAACAGTGGGATACCGAGGGTTAGAGGAGGAATGAGCTATAGGAGGAGTTAAAGGGAACGTTGGTGTTTTCTCTGTCTCCTCAAAATGGCTGTTGGCTGGGTGCTTTTAAAAACGTTAGTTACATTTCTTCATGGAGTGGTGCACCTAAGCTAACCCGTGGCTGGCAGTTCAAGTTCACTCTGGAGCCGAGGCTCGTTGGAGGCAAGAACTGGACCTCTCCTTCAGAAAAACCAGCGCCTGAAAACACAGTGGAGCACAGTTCCGATCTGACTCACGTGGTGGCCCTGGCTTGGAATCAACTGGATGGTAACTGGTATATTTTGAATGCCCAAGGAGCTTCACAACGTTTGAATTTGTTCTTCAAAGAGGGACTTTCTCTCCTGGTGCGTCTGGCCAGCATGAGTAACTAGCTAGCTGGGGTTTCTGGGATTGATTGCCTTATTGTTTTCCTATCCTTCCCTCCCTTTAGAGAAGACATGAAACCTCACATTACAATTCTCTTAAAAAGTCCGATGAGTGGAGGTTAGAAATGATGATCTAAAAGAAGTTTTTTAGATTTTGAGCATATTTTGTACATTGATTGCACACGAATACCTGGAGTTAACTGACACAAACTTGAATTTGGGATAAAACGCTAAGACTCATCTGTCAAAGAGAAGTGCTGGCCTATCAGAAAAAAATGGTGCCTGGAGTCTTAAAGGCTTGTCTTAAAGCAAGCAGCCATCTACGTGAGGTATCAGTTAAGTCCACGAGGAAAAAGCACACGAGCCTGTGTGATCTAAGCATTGTAAACAATAAAATCTAAGACTAAAGGAGGGAACTGTATTAGACCTTACATTCTGAGAATCCAGCTTGCAGAAAGCTATGGATGACTATGAAGCCCCCAATCCACTTACAGGGTCTCAAAGTGGATAAAGCCTCTGGAGATTCACTGACCATTAACCAGAGATATGAATAGCCTTGCTGTCAGACAGAGGGCATTGGACAGTGATGAATGCAGACATAGTTAGGTTAAATTTAACACCTTATCATGTGTTTTCCCTTTTGTCTCATTGTTTTGACACATTTTAAGCCTCTAGTCTTGAATATTTTCTGCTTATTCAACTGACATTTTTCTGTGTTCTACTGTTACTATTATGGGTTTGGGGTGTATGTTTTATTTTGTATGAAACCTAGGATAGATAAATCGTTAGGGACAGTAATTGGATTAGGGTTATGGCAGGGGAAGTTTGGGGAAAATAGGGAGCTAGGGATAATGAAGGAAAGGTTCTCAAATTGATTATGGTGAAAATTGCCAACATTTTAAATATGTTTTTTTTAAATGTGCTTTAAACATTGGATGACATGGCATGTGAATTATGTGTCAATACAACTGTTTAAAATTTTTTTAAATCAGGGCTGAGCCCCAGGAGCATAGTGGTTGTGCGTGGGACTGCGGCCCACTGGGACAGAGGTTCAATTCCAGCAGTGGGGTTGGGCTTCCTACTCCCACCACCGGAGAGCAGTGATGCCAAAAAAAAAAAAAAATTTAAATTGGGCAGAGCCCCAGTGGCGTAGTGGTTGTGCGCGGGACTGCGGCCCACTGGGATGGAGGTTCAATTCCAGCTCCACAGGAGCAAAGGCTGAGCCTCCTAGTCCCACCACCAGAGGGCAGTGATGCCCCCCCCCCCAAAAGAAAAACAGCTAAATTTTTTTTAATCTGCCACAGTAAGAAAAGGAAGAGGAAATGATTTCCCTAAAAACCACCATGAAAATCGTGCTTTCATCCCCCTGGTGGGAGTGGATTAATGGCATTTCTTTTGCATTGACAGCATGGCCGGACCCCTCTGCATCTTGCTGCCAATAAGGGTCATCTCTCTGTGGTCCAGATCTTGCTGAAGGCCGGCTGTGACCTCGATGTCCAGGATGATGTGAGTAGAAGCCTTCATTCTCTCAAGGTGGGCTGGCAGAGGGTAACCAGTTAATTTGTACCTCGCTGATATTGTACTTCCCCCTAGTCATCAGAGGAGAAGGAGGTAGATGCTCTCCTGGCACGTTTCACCTCCACCTTGGTCTCCCGTTGTTGGAAGAACTTCAGTCTGAGATCCTTGCTCAGGAGTAAGAATTTGGCTCACGTGGGTGATTTTTCTTTATTATAGTTCAGGTACAAATCCTTGATGGGCATCTTTTCCCTGTGACCAGTACCAATAAAAGGTCACACACACACATACCCAAATGAGTATGGTCAGGACCTTCTGGAATGTGTGTCCCTGACCAAGCTTACTACTGAAAAAGAGGTGGAGCAGAAATCTTATGTGTATCCCTTTTCTCCTCTTGGTTCTGTAAATCAGTGTACAGTTAGTTGAGAGTAACATATCCCGATCAACTCAGGACTCTAACAGGAGGAGAGGGCTCATGGGATCTAAGCAAAGGAAGACCTCCCTTGAGAGTTCCCTCGAGTGGGCCCTCCAGTTCATGCTGGCTCATCCACCGCCCATCCTTGGTTGCCACCTCAAGTTGGCCTCTAAGTCTCTTCATTCAAACTATCTGAAGAGCGTCTTTGACTTCTCTGAAATCAGGTGCACATTCCTTAGTCACCCCTCACCAACAGGTGCTGTCACGGAGTCTCTTTGGGGTGCTGTCCTGGAGCCTCTTTGGGGTGGTTTCATGTCGCACCTTCTTTGGGATCTCAAGAAGGGGTTGTAGAAAGGAACAGGTCAATCGTCCACAAATGAACCATTCGTCCTCTGAGCATATTTTCAGAAACTCTCCCAGCTCATAAAACGTGTAGTAAGACTCTGATAAATAAGAAAACAATAATCGCTTGAAAAATTCACTCTCTTCACAGATTTACCCTATTTTCACCTGTGTGACTCAAATTCCAGACCCTCTAATGTGCTAAGTGATAGGTTACCAAAGTGTTTCCAGCTTTTCTTAGGTTTCTGTGTAATGGTCTAAAACTCAAGAAATATGCTCACAAGTGGCCAGGATAGCATTTTCCAAGAAACAGCAGAATATGTCATTGCTTGAAGCGTGGGTCAGTGTCTTTCATAGACCCCCAGTTATTTCTGGAAGCTGTTGACTCACCAAGAATGTTTTTTTCAAAATGCTGACTTAACTTTCAGCCATGGATTTGTGCTGTGGATCACAATCCCCTCTCTTTCCCCCGGGGCTGTAGCCATCATCACATTCTTGATTATGTGACACCCATAGATGACAGGAGAGAGACAGCATTCTGGCCACAGAAAAGGTGGGGCACTGAGTTGCAGTTGCAAACAGGTTGAGCTGCACCTTGTTTTCTCTTTGAATAATGAAGCTCTTGCTGGCCTTGGTGGCAAGGCTACAAGGCCAGGCATGCTAATCCCATCCCCAACCAGTGCCACCCCTTCCTCAGGTTGTCGCCCGAGTATGTCCTCAGGTATTATACTAAAACTTCTGCTTCTTATATCAGGCAAGGTGGGAAGTCAGATAGGCAGGGGTTCTAAGATAGTTGTTATCCTAAGGTTCTCTGGAGAAACAACCAACAATAGACAAATAGATGAAGAGAAAACTCTTCATGTGTATTATGTAAAGATGTTGAATAGATGAAGTATGTGAAGGTCGATAATTCAGAAGTACCTTATCTAGGATGATGAGTACAAATAAAGAATATTTATACCAATTATATATATGTGTGTTTTTTTTGCATATGTAATTTTTTTCTTTCAAGGAAGCTCAAATAAGGAGGATGCACATGGACATATGGTCCTATTTTTTCCTTCCTTTAGCCTGAGCAGCACAAGAGATTTGGGATCTGTGGTTGATAGTTTGAAGCTCCCACGTGGTTTCATTGGAGACAAAGCCTGGTGAAGTACTTCCAAAAAGATTGCCATATGAGGCTGAGCCCCGGTGTTGTAGTGGTTGTGTGCGGGACTGCGGCCCACTGGGTTGGAGGTTCAAATCCAGCAGCAAGGCTGGGCCTCCTACTCCCATCACCAGAGGGCAGTGATGCTCCCAAACAACAACAACAACAACAACAACAACAAAAAAGATCGCCATATGGAGTTCTCTGTTCCATTCTGCCACACATGTGTTTGTCAGTAGCTGAAGCCTGATTTAACAGTAGCTAAGAGAGAGAGAGAGAGACCTCAAGAAGCTGGCTCACACAATTGTAGGGGATCGAATGCAGAGTGCAGGAAGTTAGTTCTGTCCACAGATGTCTTTCTAGTCTTAAGGTAGAGCACACCCTAAGGAAACACCCTTTTCAGCTTGCTCATTAGTGACATTATAGTGGGAAGTAATTACATTCGATTGCCATTGCCAGGAATTAAATTATGCTGCAAAACAGCAACTAGTCCAGTGTTGGCCACACCCCTGGAAGCCAGCGCCTCACCAGACAGACACGTCTCGTGAACCCACGCAGGTGCAGCGAGCCTGCGAAAGAGAAGGCAGCACTCCTCTTAGACAGGCACGTTCTTTGATGGGCTGAACTGATTGCTTAGGTGATTGGTTGACTGCGTCCCTTCCTTGACCTAGACCATGTGTGCCCTGCTTCTCCCAGAGAAATGAAAATGAAAAGGTGTGAAAAACAACGGAGAATTGCTAAGGCAAAGTTGGCCTTCACTGGCTCTGAAGTGGGATGTGTGCCACAATGCGATCTGGGCCTTCTTTGTATTTACCGGGCCTGGTGGCATAGTGGGTGAGGTGCGGGGCTGCTAGCTGCAAGAGAAAGGCACAGCCACTCCATGGGAAACGGCTCAGGATCTCTCCTCCGGTGCAAATTGACAGGCGCAGAAACCCTCGTGAGCAGTTCGACTCTGTCCTGTAAGGGAACTGGGAGTCGGAATTGGCTGGGCGGCAGTCGGTGTGTGCATCTTTCAAACAGTTGCAATAAATGAAGACCACTCTTCATTTGGTATGTTATTTAAAGATGGCGAGGAGATTAACCACGTGAAAGAAAATCATGTCAGAAGTTCCCTGTCTTGGGTGACTAGTACAAACAGGAAGTGCTGATGCCATGAAGAATTTACTCCTAACTTCGTATTCTACAGATACTGATCTTTTATGCCATGCTCAAGGCTGAGAATTCGTTGAGGAATGACTTCCAGTGGCTTGGAGTGGGATGACTATGAGTTTCGACATCTGGAAACCAGTTCTTTAGAATATGCAACTCCAGGCGCAAGTTCCCTCCTGCTTCCCGCCAATCCTGTTCCCCCTCCGTGGGGCTGCCCTGCCGTCTCTGATTGGTCCCTGAACAGCCGCATGACCCCCGCCTCAGAAATCATCCAGAACCAGGTGGCCACAGTCAGCCGCATGCAGGAGGGCAGAAACACGGAAAAACCGAGAAGAAAGGCTAAGAAGACCCTTAGGAGAGCAGAAGGAGAAAGAGAGGTCAGCAGTGTGATTTGTGTGTCCTCCCGTGCCACACTCAGCTCCCTGCACCGCGTCTGTCCGGGCTGCCTCTGAGGGACTCCACCGCGAGAGGAGCCGCGTCCCCTTGCATGATGGGGCTTTGAAATCTGCACATCCTGCATTCCCTCTTGCACTGTGTAGCACGGCTGGGTGGAGAGTGGGGGCGGGGAAAGGGGGCGCGCAAAGCATTTTAAAACAAATATATAGACCTCAGAGGTGACAAACCTCTTAAAATCATACAGCGGGAAGCACTTGTGTGTCATTAGAATGGAAGCCTGTCACCCCGGTACTTTGCCAAGGGGTCAGCATGTACCACATCCAAGGGCCAGACTGCAGGGCTGCCGGCTCTTCCAGCTCCCGGACGCAGCATCTTTCCTTCTGTTGCTTTGTCGTTCATCAATCACTCAGCAGGTGTTTCTTGGGGGGACCTTTGTGCTGAGCCCTTGGCTTGATGGCGCCCCAGAGAGGAGGCGGACGCAACCCCGCAGCGGCTCTTGATCGGCTTGAGGCCCGCTCAGTAGCTGGCCGGCTTCACAGGCTGAAGACAAGCCTGGCCGAGTGCAGAGAGCCTTGACCAGCTAGGTCGGGGCCCAGCCGTGCCACCACAAGTGAGCGGACATCTAGGTGGGTCTTGCTTTTCGTACCGATCCTATGAGAACATTAGATGGCCTTTCACTGGACAGTTGATAAAGAAACCCACCAACCAGCCAAGCTTTTTGCTGCCTTGCTGCGCCACGCGGGGAGGAGCCCCGGGCTTCCGTGCCCTCTCAAGTTCGGGCCGTGGACGCGAGGCCCCTGGGTGGAGGCAGCCTTCCCGTCTCTCCAGGGGTCACTGCATCCTCAGCATGGGGCTTCAGCAGAGGCTCGCGGAATGAAGGCGCAGCCAATGCCATTGGAGCAACGCGCGGCCCTGGCATTTTATTCACAGGCTCAAGGTTCATCGGAGCCGGAGAAGAAGGAGGATTGTGGGCTGAGCCCCGGTGGCGTAGTGGTTGTGCGCGGGACTGCGGCCCACTGGGCCAGAGGTTCAATTCCAGCAGTGGGGCTGGGCCTCCTACTCCCACCGCCGGAGAGCAGTGATTG
>PVJH01039709.1:0-16234 GCA_004026705.1 Nesogale talazaci | reverse complement strand
GCCACCAGACGTCCTTTACAGGAGCAGCGAGCTGAATTTTCCTCCTGTGGTGTGCTGTGTCTGATGGGTCTGAGCCGCACACCTGGAGGCGAGCAGCCAAGTGCCAAATCCACAGCTCCATCAGAGTTCCTTAGGGGTCTATGCTGCCCTCTAACAACTTTCCTGCCTTAGAGAGTCCCCTGTGGTCTCTAATTTCTTTCCTATTCTTTTCCCAATTTTTCAGTCCCTGCTGCAAAACATTTTGATTTCATATGGGTCACTCACAGCTTAGGTAGATTCTAGCTTCCTGCCTTTTGCGTGGACTGTCTGTTCTAGCCAAACTGATCCTGCCCCAAAGAATCCTACTCACTTCCTTACAGCTTTTTCTCAAGTGTTCCCTTTCCAGAGTCATAAAGCAAGGAGAAGTCTTTGTATGGGTATTGTGATGTGTAGTCAGCCCCTCCCTAGTGTTCTAAAACTTGCTACCAGGGGATAATCCATGACAATAATAATAGGAGATGATCAATAAGACTCTCTTCCATACATTAACAAGGAGGTCTCTAAGGGAGACAAAGGGAGATTCAAAAACAGATTAAAAGATCCAGGAATAGGTTTTGGGCTCTCACTGTATCCTAGCTCCAATTTAAGAAGAGTTAGTTCCCATTCCCCAACAGTTTTATTGGAAAATAGTTTACATATCATACAGTTGAATAGTTCAATCATATAAAGGACAATTGTACAATCATTGTCACATCAATTTCAGAGCATTCCACACCACATCAGTAAATTGCCTTTAAAATGAGTTGTGCACTCACAATCAGTTCCAGTGCTCCCTCTTCCCTCCTGCCTTCAGTATATAATCCTGAAATTCCCTTTCCTTCCCTATCATTCACCACCTCCCTGCATCCCCGCTAAACTCTTGTGTCAGTTATTATTATTTTGCATCTACTCCTCCTGTGTTTTACAATTGGGAAACTCAAGAAAACAATAAAAGACAAAATCACACTAAGATGGTAAGAATAAAATCTTAATATGAAAGACAAAAGTACAGATAGTGCCTAAGAATGAAAAGACCCCCATCAACTTTCAAAAAACCAGGGAAGAAAGTTCTGTCCTGGTACAAGTAAGGGATACTAGCACCCAGAAAAAAATTCAAGTTGCATGTAGGGGTTAAATTGGGCAAGTATCTAGTTTGGTCCAGCACAGTCAAAATGATCATGTTCTCTGCTTGATAATAAAACTGTTAGAGACTCTGAACTGTGGCTAGAGTGGATTTGCCATCAGCTCAGTCTGACTAGATAGTTTGCAGATGGATTTTGGGCTCCCACTGTTCTCCATAGCCATCTACAAATTGGGAGCTTATAATTTTAACTGTGATACTTTTCATTGTATTCAAACTTTTCAATTATCATCTTTGTATCACACAAACTGGTGTGTTTCTGTGTGGACTTGGTAGACTCCTTGCTTAGATGACTGATTATTTGCATTCAAGTCTTTCAGATACAAATAGCCTGGCACCATCTACTTTCTTTGCCACACTTTGCTGATGTACCCTTACTCTTCAGGGATTCTTTCATGAAGGTGAGTATTGAGGAGGGCCATGCTGTCAGAATTAACTGTTCTTGTATTGGGGCTAGAGTTAAGCAGGAACCTGGACTCCCTGTTTGTTCAAGGGGTTTGCATGACTCAGGTTTACTTTGTTGTCATAATTTGACTGGATCAAAACGCTGTGAGACCAACTGCCTCAATAACAGCCATAAGCCAACTAGCAAACAAACAAACAGAACACATACACACAAAAGCAAGCAGGAAAGAAAAAACCCACATAAACTAAGAAGTACAGCATTGTCAATCACCCCTCTAGGCTAGAAATTTGATTTCACTATTATCCTCATCAATTTCCTAAAGATCTAGCATGTGAGATGGTGTCAGTATGAGCAGTTTATGCAAGTACAGTTACCCCTTGTGTTGCAACCCATGAGTTTTGTCCTACACAGTTCAATCTCTCATTTGATTGAGCTCTGCTGACCCTGAGTATGGCTATTGATGACAGGGATAAAAACAATTAGTTCAAAAACAAAAACAAAAAACAATTAGTTCTTACAACACATCATGACCTTGCTTAATAGTTGTACTCAAGAAGGGAACACAGAAGATATGGGTGCTAGAGCAAAATAAGGTGCAGAAATTAGATGGTGCCTGACTATCAAATAGAACAGCATCTGGAAACTAAAGGCTTATTTCCAAACAAGTAGAAATGTGAGAAGTCAATTGGGCTCGCATGGAAGAAGCACACTGACATCAGTGATGGAGAGACTATAATCATACAATTCAAAACCAAAGACGAGAATAGTATCAGACCTCAAATTGTGAGATTCTGGTTTGCAGAAGACTAGGGAAGAGAGTGGAAACCCAAGAAACATTTGTGAGATCTACACAGGAAATAGTCTTTGGTAATTTCCCTCTATCCACAATGGAAGAAATTGAATAAACTGCTACAAAACAGTACATTGGAGAGCTAACTATAGGAGATCAAAATGATAGTCCTGACTTGAATGGTTAAAATGTTTTCAGCTGACCCTCCCTCCGCCCACCTCTAGTATATGAAGGATCTGATCTGGTTTTCATTTTCTGTGTATGTTTTTTTTTTCTTGTTTGAGCTTATCTCTGAGGTATTTTGTCATTGGGGGTTGCCCTCTTAAATTTTTGTTATGTGTTTTCTTATTTTTTGGCATAAGAAACCCAGGATTGATGAACCCATGGGGTCAGGAAGTAAAATAGGGGCTACTGGGGAGTACACAGTGGGAGAGAGGTGGGAAAAGGAAAGCTGATATCAAAGTGCTCAAGAAGGAAAAGAGTGTTTTGAAACTGATTTTAATTGCAATTGTACAAAACTGCTTGATGTGATTGAAATATGGAGTGATATGATATCTATGTTAGCTTAAAGTAGTTTAAAAAAAGGCTTATTGAAGGAATACTATGTTCAAGTTTGGGCAGTGTTTTATGTGTCTCACAAAAGTGCTTGGGAAGAGGAATTTTTAACAGATTGAAGTACAGAAGTTTCAGGAATGTATGAGTATGAAGGCAATTGTACAAAGATGATTGATTGACATTTATCAAACCATGCTTAATAGTCATTACATAATTATGAGATGCTTTAAGCATTGTTTTATTAATCATAAAATTTGTAGGTTAGCTGGTAAAGCTAATTGGGGAACTGCCTGCTGCAGACAGATTTGGTTAAAGTCTCTCATGACAGGGTAAACCTGGTATGTGACAGGCCATGGTATTAGGCTGCCTTTTGTCGACCAGCAAAAGCTAACACAATGAAAACAGCACAATGGTGCAAGTAGTACACTGCTCAAACTCCACAGCATCCCATATGAGGTCTTTGTTGACTTTGAGAGTTCTAAACTTTGAACAAATATAAGCCTCTAAAATGGAAAATGCCATAATGGGAGGCAGTGCAGGGTGGCCGGCTCTTGTGTGTATAAGAGCTATGGTTCTGTCGTATGCTAGTATCTACCTGCTGGGCATAGCCTCACGCAGGAGAGTCTGGAAAGTCTGTGGGCATTTTCAAGTTCTTTTGCACTATCTGAATTGAGTTTTCTGCATGGCACATTCTGCGACTTTTCTTTCTCATTATGTCTACAGTTTTTTTCTTCTTTGACTAGTAGTTTGTTTGCTTTCTTTCCTCAGGAGGCAGTCTTTTAAACATCAGAAAAAATGCTTATTTTACCCATTAGTATAGGTTAGTATGTTTGAAAAGTGTACTGAAAGAGGATACCTTATTCTAAATTGTTTCTCTAAAAGAGTCTATGAATTATGCAAAAGACAGGCTCATGAAAATTTAATTATTTTCTACTTCCAGATGGTAATAAATTAGATTAAAATGTGTTCTCAAATAACTTTCTCTGATTGGTTTAATTGTAAATAAGTGCTTGTAGATATTAAATATCTATAAAATTCTCAAGAATTCATGAAAATTAATTTTTGTTCTGACAATGTTTTGTGCAAATTTTCAAAGTAATTTAGGTTAGATATTATAGGAAATGTGTCTTCAAAACCCACCTGTAGACAATTGGATATCCCCTTACAGAAGGGTTACAAGGAAGAAATGAGCCAAGCAGGGTGCAGTCTGACTGTTGAAACATACAACTTTTCTCTAGCTCTTTAATGCTTTCTTCCTTCCCCACTATCATGACCTCAATTCTAAGTTATAAATCCAGCTAGACGAAAGTATTTACACGGATGGGTACAGATAGGAGCTGGAAGCACAGGAAATCCAGGACAGATAAACCGCTCAGGACTGATATTGAGAGTAGCAATACCAGGAGGATAAGGGGAATATAGGGGGAAAGAGGGGGAAACAAACCAAAATGCTCTATATATAACCCTCTCCCAGGGGGATGGAAATTAGAAAAGTGGGTGATGGGAGACATCAATCAGTGTAAGACATGAAAAAAAAATAATTAAGTGCTCATGAGGGAGAGAGGGTGAGAAGAGAGGGAAAAATGAGGAGCTGATATCAAGGGCTCAAGTAGAAAGATAATATTTTGAAAATGATGATGGCAACAAATGTACAAATGCACTTGACACAATGGGTGTAAGTATGAATTGTGATAAGATTATATGAGACCCCAATAAAATGATTTAAAAAGAAAAAAGAAGTGTGTTGTCCAAAAGGGAGATAGTGGATGGAGCTCTCGCTAGGGTGAGAAGCAGTGGCACCTCTTCCCTACCCATTGTGTGCTTTCAAGTAGATTCAAGTGTACATGTTGCAGAAAATACCTTTATGTTATATGTTGAAGTGACACATCACATGTGTGTGCAGTCAGGCATCAGTGTGAGGGTGCAGGGGTGTGATTCTGATTTACTGGGTAACTGTGTGGGAGTCTTGTAAGTACACATGAGAGTGAAGCTATGCATGAGTTGGGATGACCCTGTACACAGATGTCTGAGAGCTACTGAGTTCATCCTCTGATCTACAGAGAGCTAGGCAAACAGAAAGTCTGTCTGTCTCTTTCGATAGTATGTGCACACACAGCCTACGATAATAATGAAATAGCATTTTAACATGTAATGTAAAAATGTGCTGCATTTAAATATTCATGTACAAAGACTAAAAAGGTGGAAAATTAATGAACTAGATGATTACTCAATTGATCCATTAGTTGAGAAACTACATAGCTTATTTCCTCTTGACAAAGTAATTTAGGTCACTGGTCTTTGAAATATTGCAGTCCTTTGACTGGTTATGAAATCAATTAGTAGGATCATGATTCACATCTATTTACACTTAAATAAAATGAAATGTTATGAAATATTAGAGTGTATTACCTTTAGTAAGACTACGTATTTTATATATTCTATGAAATTTTTGGTTATGGTTTGAATATTTAATCATAACAATAGGTAGTCCTGAATATATAGGCCCCACACCTGGTGAACTACCTTCAAGTAGGAAGGAGGCCATGATGAAATGATGAATATTCATTAATTGGACCATTGTACCTATACATTAAGGTCCTAGTCATTCATATTCATGGACGCCTCAATGATGAAGAGAACCTGGAGCTTGGAGCTTCCTTTTCTGGGCTTCCTGGGGGTTGAGAATATCTATACTTGGGGAGAATGTGGCATGTGCCTGGGGATAATGAAAGTCTTGTGCTGACCACTCCCAGATCTGGCCTGATAGACCTTTTTGATTGTATCCTTTCTGAGTATAATAAAAGAGTACCTATAACTATACTTAGTTTTGTGAGTAAGTCTAAGGAATTGTTGAACTTTTGAACTATGAATGTTTAGAGTAAAAGAAAGAGAAAATGTTACATGGGTGGCTGGTTTCTGAGATGGACAAGCAGGAAAGGGGAATGTGGATTATTTTTACAGTTTTGGTATCCTATTTGTGTTGATTTTCATTCACACAGACTCAAAACAATACTTGACTAGCTCACGTTTCCATAGATCAGAAGTCAGAACATCATTTACTCCAATTCTCTTCTTCAGAGTCTCACTAGGATACAGTGCAGATGCCAGCCAGATGTTATGTCAGAAGCTTGATGAGGACTGGAACTCTAATCTCTTCCTGATACTTATCAGGCTTCTTCTAGAGGCTGCCTGGAGATCCTTGCCACACGGCCTTCTCTACAGTCCATTAAAATATGACATTTGGTTTTGGAAATGTTGATGGCAACATATTACAAGTGTGCTTAATACAATTGAATGGTAGCGTGTTATAAGATTTCTAAGAGCGTACAGTGAAATGGTTAATAAAAGTATGACGTTTATTCATATCCAGCAGCAGCTCTCCGGGAGCAAGACTGGGCTTCCTACTCCCACCAGGACAGCGATACCACAAAAAAAAATATGACATTTAAATTACTTAAATACATCCAGTAGTCTCTCACTCCAATTTACTATGATGAATCAAATCTTACATAATATAGTGTACTCAAGTGAGCAATGTTCCAAAACCTTCGATCTAGTCTGCTATTTATAAACAACTGATTGGTATACTCATGCTCGAATCGAGAAGAATCAGAAAGTGGGACATTTTGTAAATCACCTTTGGTCTGTTTTCCGTAGCTGGGGTGATCATTCCTGGTCCAGTACTTTGTTTCATGGACATAAGGCATAAGAGGCCGATGATTTCACATAAGCCCGGGGTTGTGTCAGTTTTCACCTCTATACCTGTTGTGGATAAGTGCAGTGGGACCCTTTTCAACTCATAGTGAACCGATGCACGGGAGAATGAAATAGTACTGGCACTAGCCTCACAATTGTTGCTATGCTTAAGACCATTGTGGAAAATTACTGTATCAATCCACTTCAATGAGAGTCTTCCTCTTTTTACCCAGCCCTCTACTTTGCCAAGAATTATATTCTACATTAGGGTCCGGTCTCTCCCTTCTAAGGAGCTTTCTGTGGTTGATTGCCACACAACCAAACTCACTGCCAATGAGTAGAATCCAACTTACTCCAACCCCACAGCTCCCTAGGTTTCCTAATACTGTGAATCCTTAAAGGAGTGGAGAGTCTCAGCTTTCTCCCAGGGAGCAACTCACACAGTATTGTACAATTGCTGCCACGCTCCATTTCAAACATTCTATTCTTTCTTGAACTCTCTGACATCAGCTCCTCTTTAAACAATCCCCTCCCCCTCCACCCGGTTAGACTTCCCAAGAACCCTTATGATACTTGCTGTATCTATAGTTACATCAAACCTTGGGTTCACACACCCCAAGCCAGAAAAACATATACTACAAATTCAAAAGGGTGAACTCCCCCAATAACGTAACACATTTGAGAAAACCCCAATGTGAACAAACAAAAAAATACAGAAAATGTTGAAAACCATATCAGGCCCAACGTGCATCATATACACTGTGAATGTCAGCCATAGGTTTGTCGGAACAAAATATACCTCAATGTTGTCTACAGGGCACTGAAGTAACAAGTCAATGATTGTCTGTCTATTGAAAGCTCAATAGTCCTAATATAGCTGTCTTCTGGCTCTTGAAACACCATGCATTTCTCAGTCTTAAGTCCTCAAATCACACAGGTATTTGAGGTAGACACCAGTTCACCTACTGGAGTTTTCAGCCTCAGACCTCATTTTTGTTGTGTGCCCCACAGAGTTAGTGCCTCAGTGAGTATTCTATGGCCCTGGGCTTGGGTTCCCAGGATGTCACTTATTTGGTACATATTACCAAGAGCACTACCCTTTTAGGATCCTTAAAAGTATTTTTGTCAACCCCCTCACACCATCTTGGAGGTTGGTCTTCCTCCTCTCTCTCTCTTTTTTTTATCAACAGTCATGCACTTACATCCCCCCCAGCTGTGTCCGTTTCCTCTCCCCTCTTCCAACTTGACTTTCCAATCAGTATTCTTCATCCCTCTGAGAGGGCTGTCTGCCTGTTCATGGGGAACTCACCATCACTTTGCATGGCAGCCACTCAATAGTCAACATCCCCTCCTCCTTTCTTGACAATTTGATATCAGGTGATGTGAACAGTCCTCTGCCAAAGTGACCTCTGAGATACTTACATAGAGAGGGTGGTTTATGGTTCATTGGCATCATTCAGGTTCTCTACCGGGCTGGCTGGCTATCCCTGAATGTCTGAGCTTGTGCCTGATGTTTTGCTTTCCCCAACAGCAGTGGACTCAGACATTATTTGTCCTTTTGTGATCAACTAACTTCATTCAGCATAATGTCTTCCAGATTCCTCCATGTCATGGTTTCATGCGTGTGTTTTAGTGGTGGATAGTATTATATTGTGGGTATGTCCCAGAGTTCTAAAATCCAATCTTTTACTGATGGTAATTTAGGCTTTTTTCAACTTCTTGCTATTGTGAACTGTGCTGCAGTAAACAAGGGGGAGCATATGTCTCTTCATGTCTGTTTCTTATTTTTTTCAGTATAGGCCCAGTAATAGAATTGTATCTATGGCCACATATATATGAATATATGTTCCCCAAAAAGGAGGCTTTCCCTCCCAATGTTACATATTTAATTTTTAAATAAAACAACCATATATAGCAATAGTCATATAATTATAGTTACATATATGCCTCCTCCAAAAAAGAAATCAGGAATTTCCCCCCAAAGGTATGTATTTTTGTTAATGAAACAACCTTATCAGCTTCAAAATACTCTCCATTACACAGAATACATTTGTCAAATCTGCGATTCTATTCTGAAAACATTTTCAGATTCACTGGTTTGGATGACTGACAGCACCTCCTTGTTTGTTTTTTTTTCACCTCTTCTGCTCCATCACTTCAATAACCAAGCACTGTCCTTTCATGTCCCTTTTCATTCACAGAAACAAAAAGAAGTTGCAGGGAGTTAGGTCAGGTGAACAAGGTACGTGGAATGAGAGGGGCCTGCTGTGCTTTGCCAAAAGCAGGTGCACTGAGAAGGTTGTGTGAGCAGTTGCATTGTCATGGTGGCAAAACCAGTCCCCGTCTGCCACAAGCTAGGACTTCTTGTTGCATGCTGTTAAACAATCTTTTCAGAACCTCAAGAAAGAAAGCTAGTAAACTATCTGACCTGGTAGGACAAATTCCAAATGTACTATCCCCCTTATGTCAAAAATTCAAATTTGCATCGCATTTATCTTTGATTTCACTTGATGAGCTTCTTTTTTGGGGGGGGGGGCGGGGCAAGGTGACCATGGTGTCTTCCACTGGATTGATTGATGTTTGCTTTCGGAGTTTTAAGAATAGCACCATGTCTTGTCACAAGTAATGACTTTGGAAAAAATGTCTGGTTCACTTCAGAGCTGTTCTTTCAAAGCACAACATGTTTCCACTCAGTGTTCTTTTTCCTGTTCAATCAGAACACGAGGCACAAAATTTGCTGTGTCCCTCTCATTGCCAAATCTTCAATAAAGTCCACTGAATCGAATTCCCAACAAAGTCTAGAGAATGTCCTCATTTTTTCAGTGGTCCTTTGTCTTTGTGCATGAATTTTGTTGACATGTTTGTGCGTTCAGGAAGTTGAAGGACGCCCAGGACAAGGTTTGTCATTGATCGACATTTCATCTTTATTGAAATGAGAAAACCACTTGTACACCTGAGTTTTCCTCAGAGCACTGCCCTGTAAGTTGCATTCAACCTCACAACAGTTTCTGCAGCACTTTATCCAAGCAGAAAACACGCAAGCAGTGTGCCAACAGGATTCCCAGATTTTCCACAACTTACTGCCACCAAGTGAATTCCAATTCATAACACCCCAATAGCTTTTCTGGAACTGTCCTCTCTGTGGTGAAGAGAGGCTCATCTTTCTTCTTTGGAGGGCCTAGGGCTTTTGAGCTGCCGACTTCATAATTTGCAGTCCAAAATCTCACCCTCAGCACCACAGGGATCTCTCATAGTTCCTTAAAACTGTGTTCACGGGGATAAGTGACTCTTCCCCTTAGTGAAAACGCAGCGAGATCCTAAAACATTTGTGCTTACTCTTAGAGACCTCCCTAAAGATACCTGGGCCCAATCACTACAATATGTGAAAAACGTTTTTTACTAGGCAAAGAAGAATTGACTCTGAACCTGGGACTCAGGTGGCTAAACAATTGATTTTTAAATAGGAAGGTCATCATGGGTTATGTAAGTGGTCACGATGTCCTTAAATGTGGGAAAGGAGACAGGAGGACATGCCAGAGTCATGTGGTGTGAGAAGAATTGGCAGCTGTGGCTGGCTTTGAAGACAAAAGAAGGAAGCCACAGGCCATCAAATGTGGGTGGTTTCTAGAGACTAGGAAAAAACCAAATTCACTACCATCACGGTTAAGCAGACCTATAGTGACCCTATAGGACGGGGTAGAACTTCCCTGTGAATTTCTGAGACTGTAACTCTTTATGGGACTAGAAAGTCTCATTCATCTCTCTCAGAATGGCTGGCAGTTTTGAACAGCTAACCTTGAGGGTCATTCCAAACACATAGCCACTGTTGCCCCAAGGTTCCTAGAGGATAGAAAAGGTAAAGAAAATATTGACAGCTGTGGAGCCTCCAGAATGAACACAGTCCTGGTAACAATGCCCTGAATTCTGACTTGAGGTGTAAATTACTAAAATTATGCTGTTCTAAACTTCAAATTGTATTTATTTGTTATAGCAGCCATAGAAAACTAGTACAGTACCCGACATACTTGTGAATATATTAAGTACCAAACCAAATCTCAGTTCTGAAACAAAAGTCTAATGCAGAAGGCTAGTTAAGACAAGGTAAGAGAAAAAATTCTACCTTGAGTCACTATTGCCAACCATGCCCTCGACACACATATATTTAATTAAAAACACCCCTCAAAAATACCAACGGCCAAGTTTCGACCCATTGAAAGCCCATGTGTATCCACTCAGAATTGTGCTCCATGAAGCTTTAAAAAAAATTTATTGGGGGCTCTTACAGCTACTACAACATTCAGTACATCATTTGTATCAAGCACATTTGCACCCATGTTTCCACATACATTTCCCAACATTTTCCACTTGAGCCCTTGGTACAAGCTCCTCTTTAAAACAAACAAACAAACAAACAAACTCCCCTTTCCCCTCCCCCTCTTTTTTAATGTATCATTTTATTGGGGGGCTCATACAACTCCCATCACAATCCCTAATCCATGCAGCTTTTAATGGATGTCACCCTTCAGAGATAGAGTTCTAAGCCTTCATCATGAAGCACCTTTGGGTGGGTCCCAACATCAGCTCTTGCTGATGCACACATGAGCCACTTGTGCCGGCCCCCCCGGGACTGTGGCCATACAAATCTCACTCACTGCTGTCAATCAAGGCAGGCACATAGCAACCCCATTGGGTAGGGTAGAACTCCTGCTCTTCACAGGAGTAGAAAGCCCTGTCTTTCTCCCATAGGTAGAGCAGCTGGTGCTTTCAAATAGTTGACCTTGCAGTTAGAAACCCAAGGTGTATAAACATATAAAGGCCTGGAGGCTTGTTCATATATAATTTTTTTACTGAAATGTATTTTTTCTTTATGTACAATTGTTACATGGTGAATAATTTGCAAAAATTCATGTCAAGTCTCCTATGAAAATTTTGTTCTTAGTTTTAGTCTGGAACCAATCACTTTTAAACATGCTTTTCTGTCCTATTTCTATACTTCAAACTACAATGTGTACATTGACTTTCGTCTATCTTCAATAATTTTGTGCCTATGTTCCCACCCACCAACTCCACAAAGACCAAAACACAAATGTACACGTTGCCAAAGGTCTTGCTGAAATTGACTCTATCTTGCTCAGACATCAAACTAGCCAATGATGAAGACAGAACTTGCTGCTGTCAGCAAGTGCAAGGTTGCTTCAGGGATGCTCACATTTCATGAGCATAGAGTATAAAGTTATCAATAATATAAAATTATAAATTAATCTTACGAATATCATCTGCTTGAACCTTGAATGTACAACTACTAATAGATACCCCATTATCTATACCAACCCTAATGTGATCGCTTAAATGAGTTCTCACCTACAGGATTAATTACTCTCACGTAGAGACTTAGTGTAATTTCTGATTTAATATCAAGGGATTCTTCATTTCAACAAATTCTCTGGGGACTTTTCTGCTTAACTTGAAACATTTGCTTTCTTTGAATTCAAATATATAGACTTATGTATTGAGCAAACAACACAGCTGAAAAGGGGAAAATACCTGCTTAGACACTGAAAGTAGGAGATAGGGGTAGGAAGATCTGTATAATTATGGAGTTAAGGCATGCCCGGCTTCCTACAAATCCATCCTGGAGTCTTGCCACACGCTTCCTGCGATTGGGGAGTCAGCACTTTATGAGCGTGCGCCCTGGCTGGAGACAGAGAACTGGCAGGGGAGCTGGCAGTGTGTGGTAATAAGTCCTCATTAACCAGAGCCACTTGAGATTTTCCCTGGAGGGTTCAAGAGGAAACTTGAAAAAAGTTTACTTTTCTGCGATAATGAAAGCAGTCCATAGGGAATTTATAATGAAAGTGTGTATTATTTTCCCTTAAAGTAAGCTTATCGGAAAATCTCGAGGGTAAAACTTTGTTGATTATTGGAAGCTTAGTAGCAGATTATTCAAGATAGAACACACACACCATGCCTTAATTACCTACAGTGGCTCTGAGAGAAGTATCATAAGGGGTGACTTTAACAAATGGAAATTTATTCTCTTAGAGTTTAGGAGGCTAAAAGTCCAAATTCAGAGTCCTGACTTTAGGGGAAGGCGTTCTCTCCATGTCTCCTGGTTCTAGACAATTCTTAGACTTAGGCCCATTGACCCAAAGAATACCCTCTGCCTGTGGCTCTTTATTCTTGGAGGAAGTAGGTCCTTCTTTCTGCTCCCTTCTCTCTCCTATTATCTTTTATAAGAGAAAAGGTTACTCGGAGGATGGGTGGAAGGATAGGGACTCCCTTTACAATGCATCAAGGATGGATTAAGGGTACTACATTCCACCCTCATCCCATTGGATCAGGGTTGTGATCTGAGGCAGGGTGTTGATTACTATTTTCATCCCTTTCCACTGGATCCGCATTGTTCCCATGTTTGGGATGATTCCATCATTACAAGATGCAAAGTTACATCATTCCATAACTGCCAAACCAGAGAGAATCGCATCCAGCCAAATTGACACACAGTGTTTGGGGACACAGTTCAATCCATGACATGCATGCACAGTTCAATCCATGATATGCTGAAAACACATGCTTATTTTTTATTTTGAAAAAAAAACTTTAGCTTTTAGAAAAGTTGCAAAATTTACCATACGGAGAGCTCCTGCCTGGTCTTCCTTAGTTTTTTGTAATGTTAACATTTTACTTACCCTTAGTAGGATAATCAAAATCATAAAATTAGCATGGATACAATACATTAACTGAATGACAGACCTTAGTCAAATTGCCCCTATTTTCTTGCTTTTGTCTCCAGGATCTAATTCAGGATTCCTCATTGAATTTGATTGTACTATCTTCTTAGCCAATTGTCACAATCCTTCAGCCTTTTGTGACCTTGGCTTATTTTGTGCATTCTGCTCAGCTATCTTGTTGAGTGTGCCACGATAAATATTTACTCCTGGTTACACTGATGTTATACAATTTTGACAAGAATCTCATAGGAGTGATGCTTCATTCTTCTTGATGGATCCTATCAGGGGTTGGATACATACCACGGTCTTAACCTTTATTATCAAAGACATATTTCTAGCAACACAATGTGGAAGCAAAGTGCAACACAAACTGAATGTTTCAGGAAAGATGAAGTTCTATTCTTTGCGTTGACAAGGCAATTCTATCCAGAAGATGCCATCCATCAGAAGGACTTGTTCCCTAGCAGACTGCCCCTGACTGGGATGTGGGCAGTGTGGACCCTCTAGTCCCTTGCTCAGGGGTATAGATTGATGAGATTGAGGCTAAAAAATGCAGCTGGCTTTCAAGGAGTCACTGATTCTGGCTTCATTAATTAATTTTATGCCCTAAATTAGTATTTTCCAAAAATTCTTTACTCATAATTATGACAACCTTATAAGAATGATGAAAACAGCAATATTTACATAGCCAGGAAAGGGATTAGGGCCATAGTGGTCGAATTATTCTTGTTATTTTTTTTTTAACAATATCCCTTATGTACTCTCATTACTCATCTCTTGGTGAAAGCTGTGTGCTACTCTGATGCTGATGGAACAGGATTCACCAGGTCTTCTCAATCAGGCAGGGAGAATGACCAATGAAAGTGGAACTGATCACAAGGGCACGGTATGATATTGATCATCGGGTTGGCACAGCATCTGGCAATGTTTAATTCCATTTGCATGGTGTCTCCATGAGTTAGGGACTCACGTGGCAACAGTTAACAACTTAAGTAGAAATGTGCTAAATGGTTTATATTTAGTTTTCTTTCCCATTTAATTTTCACATTAAATTTATGAGGGAAGCTCTGCTCTCATGGTTACATTTTTCAAAGGAAGAAATTAAAAGATAATGAAAGCAAGAAACTTGCCTAATGTGTCACACAGGTAAGAAGGGGCAGGCACAGGATTCAAGCCCAAATCACTTAGTTTACATTTAGTCCTTCATTACATACTATGCTGCCTCTCACCAGTTAGGAACCTTGGAGCAATCCATTTAATGAAAATATCAAGCTCTCTCTCTCTCTCTCTCTCTCTCTCTCTCTCTCTCTCTCTCTCTCTCACACACACACATACACACACACACACACTCACACACAGTCAAATAATAGAGAAAAAGTTTTTCTAAGCAGAGTTTATGTCCAGGATGTGTCACTCTAGGTTGCTCTGGGTGGGATGCAAATAGTTAACGTGTTTAATTGTTAACCCAAAGTTTGGCGATTGAAGTCTACCCAGAGGCAGCATGGAAGAAAGGCCCGATAATCTGCTGGTGAGAATAAATCAGTCATTGTTTTTTTCTGAACCTTATGAAGCACAGTTTTTCCTGATACACATAGGAATCAGCAGAATTAATTCGCTGAAAGTTTTTTTGGTGATGCTTTCAGATTTTATCTTGTCTTCTGCTAGGCAGGCCTACACACTGATTTAATGAGGCTTGGAAGAGTGGGAAAACACTGCTCCCAGTCAACTCAGTACTTAGAAAAAGATAATAGTGTTTCGGTGAGATCAAAGAAAGGGAAGACTTGAGATGAGGACTGTGGGAATTGGCTGTGCTGCAGGCATGTCTGAGAAAATCTGAAATTATAATTTAGACTCATGTGAAATACCCAAATAGGAACCAAAGTTCTAATACTCACAGTTTTCTATAGCAAACAGCCAGTTGCCTTCACTTGTGTTTGGCAGAAACTCAGAGGCAATGCAGTGGATTGGGAACAGCTTTCTAGTGGAAAGAAGGAAAGGCTTCATATATGCCCTGTGGATGACATGGCAGTGGGGCATCCTACGTGATTGATTAAGGGAACCTCTTTTGTTTTCTCTAGTTGATCCTAATTTGGGAGTAGGAACTAAAATGAAGACAGTAGTCCATTGTCCAATCAAATCTTGGCTATTTGGCCTCAAGACTAAAGGGCTTGCCCAATGGATGCAGAGAGCTGTTCGACTCCAGTGCTGGATGCTGAAGACTTCTATTTGTATATATGGTCTGGTTGTACATTTGTTTCTTCATTCAGCCTGTCACTGGCATATGAAATGTGGGTTGTATTTTTGTTTTATCCATATATTTTGGGCATGGGTGAGTCAATGATTTGGCACTCTTTTGGACTAATAAGAAAGATGCAGTTTGATGGAGAATGCAAGAGAATGAGAAAAGAGTATAAAAGCTTAGAACTCTTGATAGTAACTTTTTAGTCAATTTTCAAGCCATACAGCAAAGAACTGCAATATAGGATTTTCTTGACTGTGGTTTTTTTGGAAGCAAACCACTAAACCTTACTTATACTTTTCAATGCTTCTGGGTGTATCTCATTGCCAATCTTTCAGCTAGTATTCTAGCACTTTGCCATTTATTTTATGCTCTAAAGGCAATAGAAAGATCAGCATATTTTTCAGTGAAATGCTTCTGTATGACACTGCAATGGTGGGCACATGGTATGCCTTTGTCAAAATCCATAGCACTGTGCAGTCCAAAAACTGAATTCTGTTGTAATTTACAACCTCTAGTTAATAATAATTAATATATATTCATGCTTCAATTATAAAAATATATTACATGAATAAAGATGTTAATAATAGGAATTCTATATATTTATACAAGATTTTTCTGTAGACCTAACAAATATTTTTAACAAATATTAAAAAAA
>PVJH01039708.1:0-16224 GCA_004026705.1 Nesogale talazaci | reverse complement strand
CTTCAAAGGACTTACTGAAATGAAACTTAGAAAAACAAAAAGAAAACAACAACAACAAACAAAACAACCAATCAGTTGCCAAGGAATAGATTCTGAGTCGTGTGTTGGAGTTTCCCTGGGCCGGCTTGGAGAGACGAGGCTGCCAGCTCTCTCTTCCAAATGGGAGTTTGGGTGGGCCTGAACCTTCCGACTTTCCCTCAGCAGCTGAGTCCCTGAACACTTGGACCAAATGTTGCACCCAAATGGGCTTAGCCTCTCTTCAAACAAACGATCCCTCCAAAATAAACAATCAGCACGGCTGGAACTCTTTGCAAGGGAATAAAGCCTCCTCTCTCTCCCAAAGGACTGCTGATGGTTTTGCATTGCTGTCCTTGCAATTAGCAGTTCAATGTGTAGACCACCGTACCACCAGGCCGCTTTATCTTACATGACGCTAACTTTTAAAGAGCTGTCTCAACCTCTTTTATGGATTTTGGTTCTCTCTTATTCTTTGTTAAGAAGTCCCAGGGTAGCACTTTCCTAGCCCTTAAATGCTTCCTCCTCTTCACTAATATGATTCCAATTCTATCTCACAAGTCCCGCTAGACCAGAGGATGTACAATGGTACAGACAGGAACCGAAAACATGAGGAATCCAGGACTGATGATCCCTTCGTCCTGTGATGAAAGTGGTGCTACCAGGAGGGTGGAGGGAAGGTGGAGTAGAAAGAAGGGACTGGTTACAAGGATCTACATATAACCTCCTCCCTGGGGCAAAGACAACAGAAAAGTGGACGAAAGGAGGCATCAAACAGTGTAAGATATGACAAAATAATAATAATTTATAAGTTATCGAGAGTTCATAAGGGGGGGGGGCTGAGGAGGGAGGGGAAATAAGAGGAGCTGGTGCCAAGGGCTTAATTAGAAAGAAAATGTTTTGAGAATGATGATGGCAACAGAGATACAAATGTACTTTGCGTATAATGGATGTATGTATGGATTGTGATAAGAGTTGTATGAGCGCCCAATAAAATGATTTTTAACAAAAGAAGTCTCAGTGGATTTTGAGGCTTGTTTGGAAGTCCTACCAGGGGAGCGCAGCTACTCGGACACCCTTGACCGAAGGAGAGTGCTCCTTCTATCGGGAAGGTCGTCCTCTTCAACCAGCTTCGGGAGGGATGCACATAGAGTGGGGAGAGCGGAAGGGGACACTACCTAGCCAGCCAGATCAGCCGAATCAACCCTGGGGATCAATGGGGTGACAGATGACACGGCCAGCTCTCCCAAGGGTTCATGCAGGGGGTGGGGGGCAGGGAGGGAGGGGAAAAATGAGGAGCTGATACCACGGGCTCAAGGAGAAAGCAAATGTTTTGAGAATGGCGAGGAAAACAAATGTACACAATGGATGGATGGATGGATGGATTGTGACAAGAGTTATATGAGACCCAATGAAATGATTTTTTAAAAAAGAAAGAAGAAGCCTCAATGGGCTAGTGAACTAGTC
Organism: Nesogale talazaci; assembly: GCA_004026705.1. Lineage (NCBI taxonomy): Eukaryota > Metazoa > Chordata > Mammalia > Afrosoricida > Tenrecidae > Nesogale > Nesogale talazaci. Next base: position 14,742 of record PVJH01039708.1, on the reverse strand, counting down.
ATTGCACTGCTAACCACAAGGCCGCAGTTTGATTTCATCAGTGTTTCCATGGGAACCATATGAAGCAGTCTGCTCCTGTAAAGAAAGATTTACAACCTCGGAAACGCTAAGGATCCATCCTGCTCTTTCTGGTCGGCTTGGTTAGAGTACATCAGTTCAATGGCAGTGGGTCATTGTTGTGTTTCGCCTTCCTCTTGCTACTTTATGAAAGTGACTTCTGGTGCTGATTTAGTCCATCTTCTTTCTTCCAGACAGAATTGTGTAAGAGCCCAATAAAATTATATAAGGCTGATTTGCTGAACATTTTCCCTTCTCCCAAACTCATAAACAAAATATTAAAGCTCAAAAACATTCAAAATATTGTTATAATGATTATGGTTTGTATGTTTTTGCACCAATAGGTAGACAATTCCTTCACAGAGAACTATCTGCAGTTTAACCCTGTTCTAATCAGGGCAGCTCAGAAATCACCAGTTGCCCAATATAACAGAATCTGTGGTTTCACAGCAGGGCACTTGAATTCCCAACTTGAGTGGAAGCCACAAGCTTGCTTTTTCAGGGGCAATGAAATAGTCTAATGGAATCATCGGCATTTCATACTGCCTCTGAAATCAAGGCTGCCTTATTACGACTTGCCCAGTGGGTATGGCTGGTTTGCTCATTTGGTTAGCTCTGAAATCAAGATGTAATTAATTCCATTTGATTCTCTAACTGCTTCAGGATTGCCAGTTTCACTCCCCAAGTTTAAAACTCCCTCATAGAAGATCATGCCTGGACACATGAGAGGAAAAATGTGGTTATATTTTGGTAAAAGTATCACAATCATGGTTGTGGGAGGTAGATGTTTCCATGGCTGTTATCATCTCTGCCCTTGGAATTACTCTATACTATATTACATTATATACTAAAAGGGCTCTTGTCCAGTTGGGCCTAACAAAATCCCATCAGCCTTTTAAAAGTAAAGCTTTATATAGTTGAGAGCTGAAGAGTAAGACAGAGATTTGAAGTATGAGATGAACTTGGCCTCTGAGAGGGCCACATGAAAGACAAAGGTGAAATGTACTCTACCAATGATCTCTCAGCTTGGAAGGGGACCTTGATCCCCAGGTGACAATTGCATCTGGCGGATACCTTGAGTATCAGGTCCTGAGTCCAGATTGCAGCTGTGTGGAGCCCAAGTGGACTTCTGACATACTAAAAAGCATATCATATCTATTGCCATGAAATCAATTTCAACTTATAGAAAACCTGTAGAAGCTTTCCAAGAAAAGAAATCTTTGTAGACACAGAGAATTTCATGTTTCTTCCATGGCCCATTCGATTTGAACAACTGACCTTGTGGTTAACAGCTCAGTGCTTAACTCACAGTGCCATCACATTTCCTGTAGAACTCTGAAAGGACAAAGGGTATTGTTTAAACTTCCAAGTTTGTGGTAGCTTATAACTCTGCAATAGAAAACAAATACAGTGTCTGTGTTATGCTGGATTGTCCAGTGAAATAAAGCAAGTGACATTCATATGTATAAGAAATAACTTTATATCAAAAAAAGTAGTCATATCTAGATGTCATCCCAGTCTAGTCCAACACAGGCCCCTAGGTCTGAGGGTAGTTGGAGCCTTTTTCAGACAAAAGCAGCTGCAGGCAGATGAAGTCGAAGCAGGAAGATGACAGGTGAGTGGGGGCAGAGTTGCCTGATTCTAGTGTTGGTAGTAATGTGACAGGATACTGGGCCCTCTAGGGTCAGACAGCAAGCAAAAAGAGGGAAAGGCAAGAGGGGAGAGGTTCCCTGTGCCTGTGTTATAAAACAACCACACTTCTAAAGAGGCATCAGCAGACTATCACCTGACTGACACTTTGAACTCCACCCAGGTACGGAAAAGTTGACATAGAATCTAACCACCACAATGTCATAACTCCTCAAACTATGCCTTCCCGATAGCACCTCAAGACAGCAAATCCACAACATTAGAAAAAATATAAATATGTTAAGGATACACTTTATTCAGCCCAAATCTAATGAAACTAAGCCAACAAATAATAGAGGAACATGACAGCATCGAGATGAAGCCTAGCACATATGTGCCTTGACTTGACATTAAGGGACCATTTCTTAGCTTTCATGGTAAATGAATACATAACAGTTGCCTTCAGAATCGATGTTAGTTTACTGTAGTTGGTTTATGGTTCCAGAGAAAAATCTCCTAATTTGAGAGAGTTTGCCCTAGAGGAAGGGGTGATTGTTATGGGAAACCTTTTTTTTTTCATGTTGTGCTTGCATACTACCTTGGAAAGTGTAAGACAATGTCTATGAACCAAGGATGATAAACTGGTGGATAGAGAAGGCAGCACAGCTTGCTCATTTTTCCCCCTCACACCCTAAGTCACTCCACTTCAGAAAGGAATGTGATTGATTCTTGTCAAGACTCCCCTAAAAGCTTCTCCTTCTGATTATTAGTTATTGTCAAGACTCTCTACCACAAGCTTCTCCTCATAACATGAACTGTCCCCCCCCCCAATGACAGGGGCTAAAAACAATTTTTAGCACAATCACATAAGTGCACGCTCTCTATTTCTCTAGCAAGACTTCACTAACTCAGAATCATTGGAAGAAAAAGATTGCAATCTCCAAACATGTGAACCTTCTGAAAGATTGGCCATCACGAAGCATCTCCTTCTGTTCTCGAGTAGAAGAATTCAACGTTGGTCCCAGCTGGAGTTAGATCTTTGAAGACTTAAATGAGTTTCTTAGAGTGATGGATCATTGGGCTGGTAATTTCTTTTTATGTAAACAGTTCTTCCCATGTGTTTTTAAACTTATTTTATTTTTTAAAAAAAGTTTGATTGGGACATGATCTGCATGTCATACAATTTAATATTTCAAAACTGTCAAGAGGATGGGTTTCTTAATTATTAATTTAAAATCTAAAAGACTTTTTCATGTGATTGAAGCATATTGAAAGATACCCTCACTCAGGGAGTCAAAACCACAGGTATCCGAGGAAAACTTAGGTTAGGGTGAAGGCAAATAATTATTTTGCCCAGGATTTACAGCCTGGAAAAGGATAAAAAAAATTACCTCAAACATTTTAACTGCTGCTTCTTGAATTCTTCATTTATAAAATTAGGGCAGCAGCCATTTCAGTCCATTTTCATAAACCAATATGGCACCTGGAGAGCAGTTCTGAATCAGTGTTTTATAATCATCTGCTCTCTCTGTTCTTTGAAATGTGCTCACTGAATATGTCCTGCTTTGGTATCCGCATCCCAATTGAAAATGAACACAAGACTTCTCTTATTTTATGGAGAAATATTTTTAAAAGTCCCTCCCATGTTAGGAGAAAACAAGAGTGACCAAGATCAACAAGTGAATTGATTCTTTGCACTTGCTCAAATGAGAAAGAAACGATGAAAATTCAGAATTGTGACATTTCATGCCATTATGGCCATGAGAAATTAGTGCTAGAGCTTAACAAGTTCCTTAGAAGTTGAGAAGACTAATGAGTGAAAGGGTCAAATAGTCTCTCAGCAGGCATCTATAATTTTTGGTCACCTGTGTGTATGTACTGTGAGAGAAAAGGAAGTTCAGTAATTTGCTGCAAAAAGAACAGTGTAGGTAAATATAGAAATTGAAGCATTTCTACAAAGCCCTGTATATCCTTACTTGTCTGTGCTTGTAGTGACTACATTTGGTGGAACGTGACTAGCTGAGAGGGATTATGGAGGTACCATGTTGAGAAGCTCATCCACCTTTGCTGATTCATGATTGAGTCTTAAGAGTCATGGTGGAGACAGAGGATTTGACTCATGCAAAGCAAAAATGCCCTAGGTTTTTGGAATAAAAAAATCCTAGATAATATACTGAAGTCTATTATCATTCACTCCCACATGATTAGGAATGTAACTCTTCCCAGTGTCCTCTCTATCAAGAATCACACTCATGACTAGTGCCCACTCAAGTCTTTGTCTTTATCCTATTCTATTATTGACCATTTTGCTGAAACCAGGATGTGTTGTCTCAGTTTGTGATGTCCTGTTGAGCAGGTTTTAATATGATCAAGGAAATGGCTTTATGTACACTCTCATGATTGAGCTGTCTTGGCAACCTTCCTGGGGCACACTGAGTGAGGTCATATATTTAGCAGGGTGAGGTCTTACCTAAGATTGTTGAGACAAATAGAGATATTTCCACATCCACCATTCCAAAACAAAAGCTATCAGAAAAACGTAATAAAGTCTAAAGTAATGTGCACTGGATTTGGAGAGAGACAGGCCATGGTTTTCTGACTCTAAGAATTTGAGCATGTTACTCCTTTAAGTATTTCTCTTTTGATCATTTGGGATAGTGCATGAAAATCACCTGTCCTTGATGCCTGACACACAGTATCCATTCAGAAATGTCAATTCTTACTCCTTTCTTCTTAAAATGGGTTGGTTTAGGGAAAATTCAATATGTGGTATAGGAAGTCAAATAAATCCCAAATGCTTGTGTCCAGTGGAACAATAAACTTTGGGGAATCAGTTTACTCCTAGTTTGGATGCCTTTTCTCCTATTCTTTCCTTTCAAGGTGGACAACCACAGAAATGCCAACTGATAAAGACAGGTAAGCATAAGGTAGTAAGGTAGGTGACATGAAAGGCATTGTCACAACACACTCTTCAGATTGTTCATTTAAGTAAACACCTTGTCTCAAACAGAGTGACTACTGCTTAAATAAATTTTGGAATTCCTCACTTGAATGGTTTTACATGAAGGTTTAGAAAGCTTCTTTTTTTGGGCCAGAAAGATATGGTGTACTTTCCTAAGTTTCTCTCTAATCAGCTCATAAAATGGTATTCAGATAAATAGGACTACAATTTCCAATAGTATTCTTAACTGCTTACAGCAAAGAGCAATAGGAAAGGCTGCAAGAATTTGAAATCCAAGTACAAATCAAGTAGACTCATGAAGATTCAGTATCAAGAAGAAAAATCCATGTCTACATTGTGAAAGATTTAACTACGCTTTAGAATATTTCCTGTTATAAAGGTGTATAAACATGTTCCTTTTTTCTTGTTTCATGTGATTTACATGGAAGAATGAAAAGATTCCCTATGTGGTAGCCTGTAACAATGTGATCTGGATTTCTTGGTCCCTTTGGACTTGAAGTTCAAATGGGAGACCAGAGCATGTGATGATGTCTATGGCTAGAACAGAATCTTTCAGGTTGAAAGAAGGGCCCTTTTCTAATGTAATGTTAACCCTAGCTGTGCCTGTATGGGATTTTCAGGTACTTGAAATCACCAATTTCATTTTCGCTGAAGAAAGAAGAGTTTTATTATGAATGTACTAAACTGCATTTCTGAATCAAAGAGAGAAGGAAATATGCACAATCTACTTTGTCACTGCCCAACTTGTATTTCTACATACTTGGTTCTAGTCAGTAGTAGGAAAACTTGGAATTTTAGCTCTTTGGTCCTTTCAAACAGCGTGCTGGGAATGTTTAGGGGAAGCTATGTGAGTCTATCTTATTGTCTAACCATATAGGAAAATTGCTATGCTCAAAAATCTCATATTATGGTAAATCAAAAGTATTGCTGAAAATAATTGTAGCATGTATTAAACAAAATACTAAAATATGAAGTTGTTGTTTCTTCCCATATCCTCTATGTAGGCACATGTATTTCTACAGCTGGTGTTTATATCCCTCCAACCTCTCCTTCACAGATCCCCGGTGGCTCAGCGAGTTTCTGAAAGGGATGAAGATGAGACAGGCTGCTTCCCCAGACTTACCCAGTCTCACTAACCAAAAGGGACAGTTAGTCCTTCTCCGTTATATAGAGCGGGACTCAACTGGATGTCAGCAAGTTTTGACTCCTTCCCCATAGAATCCTGTGCCCTTCCATTAAAATCATCCTACAAAGACAGTTGGAGCATCTTTGCGGGACTCACATTCTTCAAAATGTCCTTTGGGTTTTGTGAACAAAAAGAAATCTGAATGGGGAAAGATCGAAAATAATTCCTAGGTGAACATTTCCTCGTCTCTCTTTTTACTTACCAATGAAGTTTTCTTTTCTGTTTTTGGTTTTAATCATCTTATCACAAAATTCCATACATCAATTGCATCAAACATATTTGTACACATGTTGCCAACTTTGTTTCTAAAACATTTTCTTTCTACTCAAGCCCTTGGTATAAGCACCTATTCTTATCCCCTCCTTCACCACCCCTCGCATTCTCATGAATCCTTAATCAGTTATATATTGTTAGTTATTTCATATCTTTCACTATCCATTGTCTCCCTTCACCCACATTTCTGCTGTTTGTCCCCTTCAGGGGGCAGCTCTATGTCCAACCCTGCTATGTTTTCCCTTTCCCCCCATCCCCCTACCATCATGAAGTGGTTTCTCCCACTACTGTTCCCAAGAGGTTTAGAGTTCTTATCTGTACCAATGGGTGTTCTCTGGTCTATCCAGATTTGTAAGGTACAACTGGATTCTGGTAGTCGAGGCAGGATGGGAAGAACGTATTCAGGAACTAGAGGACAGAAGTGTGTTTTGTCAGTGCTATACTGCACTTTAGTTGAAGTCTCCCTGCCTTAGAACTCTTCTGTGTGGGATATCTAATTGTCTACATATAGGCTTTGAGTGTCCACTCCAGACTCCCTCATTTACATCAATATACTTCTTTGTTTGGGAATTTTTTATACCTGACACTTGATCCCGTCAATACCTCACACAGGCTGGTGTGCTTCTTCCATGTGAGCTTATTTGCTGACCTACTAGATGGATGCTTGTATAACTACAGGCCTTTAAGACCTCAGATACTACCTCTTTTGATAGCCCATCACCATCTGCTTTTTTCACCACATTTGCTTATGCACCATAAAGAGAAAGCATTCACATTCTGATTTAACTAAACACTAATTTTACTCTCCCATCATACCTGAGGGATATTTATTGAAATTTTTTGAAGGTGACTATCATGATTCCTCATTCATCCTAGGAATCAGAGGCAGAACTCTTATAGATATCACCATAGACATGTGTTTGATTCCCATGGAGTACACTCTCCCCAATACATTGTCTTTCATGTGCATTTGGTAAATTGGTCCAGAAGAGACCAACCCTGCCGGTGTCTAGAACTGACTTCTGTTGCTCAAAGTCACTGCTTTGCACTGCTTTGTTACCGCAGTCCTAGAAAAGGAATACAGATGCCTCTGAGGTAGGTCATTGTTCCAGATGTCAAAGCACCAGACGTTGAGGCATCAGGGGTCTTACGAGGGTTCACTTGATTGTATTCACTTGATGACTAATTTTCCAATGATGTGTCCACATGACCTCGATACCCAGATGCTCATTGTTTCTCCATGCCACACTCAGCTTGTTCTTTACACACTGGCTTGTTCTTCAAGACAAAAAAATTCCAGTGGCCCTGGCTCTAACCATTCCTGTATAGATAAGTGGACGTCATTTCTATAATATTGCTATGAAGCTGAGCCCGAGTTCTATAGACTTTCCTCACACAGAGGCATTTTGTTTGTTTGTTTAGGGCCGAAGCTTCTATTTCCCTTCTGCTTTCCCCAAGACCCTATGTTTTTGGTTTGTTTTCTTATTTTCAGATTCTTTCCTATCAATGAGATCAAGCCTTTGAAAGATTTTTCCTGATACTTTTATTTCTCCTAAACCAAGTGTGTTGCTCGACTGAAGAGGGAAAAGGTAATCTTTAGAGAGAGAAAAACAAGGATTAGTATCTTAGAATTTTTTCCAGTCATACACACCAATACACCAATTGGCATGGAGAAGATGAACTTAGATTTACAAGTGCACTCCTTGGACATGACAGCGAATAAGAGAGATAGTTTGACTCCATCATTCATTTATTTATGGGCGTGTAATGGAACATACTGGACTGGGTCAGCAAATTGGTCTTCTGATATCTCTCTTGCCGAATGCCTTTGACTGCCAGCTCGTCATCTGTGAAACAAGGAAGCTGATGGATGGGTGTGCTAAAAATACTTTCCAGTAATCATCTTTTACATAGATGATAATAAAGAATCTTCTTAATGTATAAAGAGCACTTACATGATCTGACCCATTAGCATCTGGAGCTGCTCCCTGGGATTTTGTGCTTCAAGAGACCTCTGGATGATCCTTTGGTCATTTAAATCAGTTCAGTAAACCCAGTTACTAATATGTAAGATTACCTATCTCTGATGGAATTCTTGACTTTAATGGCATAGTAAAAATATCCTGTTCACTGGCATATATTGGCCATCGTTTTGCCTCTTGCCTATTAATGAACATTTTTTCCTATTAGCACTCCATTTTCTTGTTGAAATCACGTTCCAGGGTCATATTAGTTTTCACCCTGTTTTTAAATTTTTTTTTTAAATAAGGAAGATAGAATCAACAATGTCTGTTAATATGATTACCTAGGTTTTCTTTTACCAAATGGCCTGACTGAATGGGTGGAAAAATGTCATAAATAGCAACTTCATTTCAAATGGAAATACATTGTTGCTTGTTTTTGTAGGTAAAATGACTAAGGCTTAAAAAGAAACATAAGGAGCCTTGGCAATACTGTAGGTTAGATGTTGTGCTGCTAACATCAAGGTTCAAACCCACCACAGCCCAAAGAAGAAAAATGAGGCTTTCTGCTCCTGTAAAGATATATAGTTTCAGAAATGAAACTCAGTGGCAGTGTTTTTTTTTGTTTGTTTGCTTGAAACATACCTGAAAACAAGCCTGTAGGCCTATTATCAGCAGTTCTCAAATGTTTCCTCTGACTTCGCTCCTGTTCTTTTCACATAATGGGCCACAAACACAGATCCTTACTTTGAGATTCTACCATGTCACCCTCTGCTCACTTGGCCACACTTCATTGTACTGCTTTCCTGACACTGTTTTTAATGTGTGGCCGATACATAGTCTCCCGTCAACTGGAGTGAAGGGGTGGAGTCTAGCCTATTAATCAAGTCATAGACAATGAAGCCTCTGTGTGCACATGGCCTTCTCCTGAGGTTTCTGGGAACTCCTGTCTTCCTTCCTGGATGTGAGACACACACTCTCTTTGCCAGGCATTCCTAATGACAAGCCACATGGAACTATGCTGATGACATCCGAGTCTCAGAGCTGGAGGAGCCATGTGGAGGCTCAAGCCAGTGCTGAAATGTTTCCACTGCCACTGGCTCCACAAGACTCTCCACCCACTGGCCTGTGATCTTCCTGCATTCAGTATCGTGGCATGTGTTGCATGAGTCTGAAGAGGAATTAATAGACTGGCATTGGAGATACGGGCTAATATCAGACTTATGGACTTGATCTGGACTGGGCCGGGATGTTTTTTTATTAACAATTATTCTTTGATATAAACCTCTTGCTTATACCTATATGAATGTTCCTAGATTTGTTTCTCTCGCCAACCTGGACTAACACAATGTGTAAGATCAATCTCTTTCATGGGTACAGTCTTGCTTTGCTTTCCTCGGAATCGAATGTTTACATCTGATACAATATTTTGCAAAGCAAATGGATATCAAAATCAAATGCTATCTCCTTTCCCCTTCTGCTTCACGTGAGACTGTCTCACGGAGTATGAGGGTTTTGTGGAGTATGTCTTACCCAAGATCACATATGCATTGATTCAATTTGGGGACACATCCTGATTCTGTTCACAAGCAGGGAAGGACGAGCGTCCAGGATCCTGGAGAATGGAGGGCATGAGAGTCAGTCATCATAGGCACATGTCAGAGCAAAGTAACAAAGTAACTCGTTGGCTTCCTTAACAATTCTGGGCCATCCTCAGACTTGGGTACTGATTTGAGCAGACACTGACAGCAGGGAGACTCCACATTGAAGTCAGGAAACTCAAGAGTTGGAATGCATTACTTGACCTTTATTCTTTTGGAGCTCTTTATTTTTAATTTTTAAAAACCTTTTACTGTGAATTGGGTAGCATTTTACAAAGAAAATCAGTTTTCTATTCAACACCTGATACACATTTTGTCTTATTGCTATGTCTACAGTGGATCCTATTTCTTCCTTGTCTTGCGCATGTTCATGCATAAACCTCTGAATTTTATCCTTGGGTAAGTGCTACCCTTTTTATCACACATGCTTGCTGATTCCAAGGTTATGTGTAGGTCCCTGATAAACCTGTTTATTGTTTGTCTGAAAATTAGGCCTAAAGGGTGAGCTCTTTTCCAGACCCAAAGAGTGACCAAGGGCCAAAGTCTTAGGGGTTCCAACAATCTCTACTGGGCCAGTAAATCTGATCTTTTAAAAAATGACTTTGAATTTGGATCTGGGTAGACTAGAGAAACAAGTTCATAAACATGCATATGTATATAAAGGAACGGTGTAGATACAAGAGGAATTGAACACTGAGAAAGCATCCCAACCCAGTCCAGTCCAAGACCACAAGTCTGACATTAGCCCATACGTCTGATACTAGTCTACAAAGTCTTCTTCAGACTTACGAAACACATGCAATGACACCAAACGGAGGACAATCACAAGCCAGTGCGTAGGAAGTCTTTGGATCCAGTGGTGTTATAAGCCCTTCAGGACTGCCACGAGTCCCTGTGTGACTTCTCTAGGTCCAGGTATCTGGCTACATCTGGTTAGTCCCATGTGGCTTCTCAGGAATGTCTTACAGGGAGCCAGCCTTGTTAGCCGAGTCTCTCAGGCAGTGAATGTTGTCAGTAGAAAGTCTCTGAAGAAGTAAATTAAGAGAGAGAATGCCTCTGCCTCCAAGAAGGAATTACTACATTTCCCAGAATTCTCAGGAGAAGACCACGCCCACACGGAGGTCCCATTGGCTAGCTCCAGATTGACAGGAGAAACTCTGCACCTACATTCTTTTTTTTTTTTCTCAATGATTTTATTGGGAGCTCTTACAGCTTATAACATTCAATACATCACTTGTTTTGGTTTTTTTGTGGGGGAAGGCATCACTGCCCTCTGGTGGAAGTAGGAGACCCACCCTTGCTCCTGGAGAGCTGCTGCTGGATTTGAACCGCCAACACAATGGCCTGCAGGCCTGCACACAACCATTACACCACCAGAGCTCAGCCCTTCAATACATCATTTGTATGAAGCATATTTGTACACATGTTGCCATATTCATTTCCAAATATTTTCCAGTTGAGCTCTTGGTATAAGCTCCTCTTTTCCCTACTTTTTTAAAAAAATAAATAATTTTATCATTTTACAGCTCCCATCATGATCCATACATACATCAATGTATGCGGGCCACATTTGCACACGTGTTGCCATCATCACTCTCAAAATATCCTCCTTACACCTAGGCCCCCAGTACCAGCTCTCCACACCCCCCCATGAACCCTTAATAATTTACAAATTGTAATTACTTTTTCATATCATACACTGTCCAACGTGTCCCTTTACTCATTTCACTGTCGTTTGTGCCCCAGAGAGTAGGTTATATATAGATCCCTGAAATTGGTTCCCCCTTTCTATTCCATCATCCCTCCACCCTCCCGGTATCACCACTCCCACCACTAGTCCTGAGGGAACATCTATCCTGTGTTAGTCCGGGTAGATTAGAGAAACAATTTCATAGACATGCATATGGGTACAAGGGAATGGTTGATATACAAGAGAAATGGAACATTGAGAAAGCATCCCAACCCAGTCCAGTTCAAAGTCATAAGTCTGATATTAGCCCATATGTCCAATACCAGTTTAAAACGTCTCCTTCTGACTCACGACGTCGCAGGCCAATAGGCACAGGCCAATACTGGTGCTGGCAGGGGTCTCCTCATGGCTCTTTGTTTCCAGGGCTCAGGGTCCATCAACAGCATCCAGTGGTGGTAGAAGCAACTCAGCGCTGACAGGGGTCTGGCTCCATCAGGCTAAGGCTGTGTGGCTTCTCTTCCAGATCCTGCAGCTCCTCAGACACTGCCATCTTGTCTTGTCCATAATTCATCATCTCTGAGACTAACTCCCAACAACTGGGATAGTTTCTCATCTCTATGAGGTGAATATTGCAAGAAGTCTCAGGAGAAAACCATGCCCACAAAGATGCCTCATTGGTTACTCAAAGGCTATCTCCAGATTAACAGGCTAGACTTCACCCCTACATCTCCATCGTGGAATTAACGTAAGCACATAACCGCCACATATCCTAAATTCCCCATGTTTCCAACTCCAGTGTACATCCCCTGGTCTAGCTGGATTTGTCTGGTACAATTGGAATCATGATAGTGGGTGGGAGGAAGCATTTGAGAACCAGAGGAAAGTGGCACATTTCATTGTTGCTACACTCTACCTTGACTGACTCATCTCCTCCCTGCAACCCCTCTGTAAGAGGATATCGCTTCACCTATTGATAGGTTTTGGGTCCCCAATCTGTATTCCCACTCATTTATAATGATATAATTTTAGTTGTTTGTTGCCTGACACCGAATCCCTTACACCTACATTCTTAATCTTCAAATTGACACCAGATTAGGTGACAGTCACAGATGTGTAAAAACTTTCAATTATTTTCCAGTGCTTGGAATATGTCCCTGACATAAATTTATAGGTAGGGAAGCAGAGGAGACCCAAGTATATGTTTTCCAATGATATTTAAAAATCATATAGATAATTGGGATGTATGTTATATTATACATTAGCCTTTCTTTAATATAAGAGCAATAAAAATGCTTTCACAAAAAAAAGACATTTTTGAACATTTCAGGTTTCAATTCCTTATTTATTTACTCAACAAAAGTTGTTTGAATATTTCCTATCCACCAGCCATTCTACTTGATTCTGAGAGGAGAGTCAGGGTTGCCAAGCAACATAATTTTGTGTCTCCCAGCTCTTTACGAAAGTTTCATGAAAGTTTTAAAATAAAATTTCATCATCAATGAACTCTTAGAAGTGTCCTTTCTCTCTCTAAAGGTAGAATGTTTTTAGAGTTGGAGGGATATTCCTTTGAATCAATAGATTTTCTAATAATGTTTTCATTTTTTTACATAACTGGAAGCATGTTATCTATATTTAAAAAATAAGTTAACTGCCCATAATTTGTGGATTTGGGAATACTAGTGCATCATGCTGGGTCTTATTATTTTTGCTTGAACAAAGCATGTCACCACATGAATGTACTGAAATGCCTTCATCCTATTCCCTATTAAAGATCACTTTGCTTGCTTTGCTGCTTGTGTGCATTTTGGGTTTTGTTTCTTTGATGTTGCAATTGATACTGTCATGATCTTTCTTGTCCATTCAGCTTTACACTCATTCCTAAAACTTTGGACTTGTTGGGCAATACACACCTTTTGAAATTTGACAGCCCTCCAGAACTTTGTATTAATAAGGGTGGGTGAGCATGCTTCTTTTTCCATAATCCTGCCAATATAAGTTTCAAAGTAACAACCGATGTTGACATAGTAGCCAACGGATACGTACCTGTTTCTAGCTAGTCTTTTGCATCTAGAAATCAGAGATGGTATTTGATTTTTTTTGGAAGTGAAAGTATGTTTTCATTGGTTACTAGCCATTTGGGGCCAAAAGGGCAATGTACTTGTCAGGTCTTTGACCCACTTGGTTATTTGGATAGTTGGCATTTCGTCTCACTAGTATGAAGTACTTTTCTTATGTTTAATATCAATTCTTTTGAAATCTTTTAATAGAAAATTATAAAATCAATACTTTTTCATGAGAGCAATAAAATGGACATGTGTCAAAGGACAAGTATACAGCATTGTTACCACCAAGTACCTGCAGTCCCCGTCTCTTCTGAAAGCTACGACATTCAGCTCCAGTCTAAAAAGGAAGCATCACATCTAATTTACTTCACTTTAAATGTATCCACTTTCAATAACTGTTAATTCCCAACTACTACTAATTTTTAAAGTTATTAAAAAGTTGATTACTGAACTTTGTCATGAGACTTCATACTTAAACACGTTTCTTAAACAATTCCTATCGGATGACATGAAAACCCAGTGTCGTTGAGTGGATTCAGACTCCTAGTGAACCTAGAGAGGGTTTCTGAGGCTGTTGTTCTTTATGTGATTAGATAGCCTCAGTTCTTTCCCGAGGAGGAGTAGCTGCTGTTTGAACCTCTGACCCTGTGATAATCTGTCCAACATTTGCCTGTCAACCAAATTTGGGCTCTTCCCCAATATCTAAGAAGAGAGTGGCACCTGCAATTTTCCTTTTTACTTGGTGACTATTGTTCTCTGAGTGGGTTTCTAAGATTTTATCCTTTGGAAGCTTCTCTGGATGCACTTGAACCTCCAACCTTATATTTATTAGCCAAGTGTGTCATCTATGGGCATTGCCCAAAGACTGCATATTATTAGAGATAACAAATGCATGATGCTGTTGAAGACATTCCTTAATGAGTCTTCTCATGTTTGTCTTTTTTGTTTGTTTTTTCTTTTTTTTCTCATGTTTGTCTTAATGTAGGAAGAATTTTCCTTTCTTTTCCTACCAGTTTCTCTGCTTTTCTCTTGAACTTTTTCAATGGAGTGAGTATTGGTATATGTGGCAGTCATGTGCTTATGTTAATTTTATGATTGGAATGTAGGGGTGGAGTCTAGGCTGTTAATCTGGAGATAGCCATTGAGGAGCCAATGAGGCCTCTGTGTAGGTGTGGCTTTCTCCTGAGACTTCTGGGAAATCTCATGATATTTCCCTCGTGAAGATGGGAAACTATCTTCCCCAATTGTGAGGAGCTAGCCTCAGAGGTGATGAATCACAGACAAGACAAGATGGCAGCATCTGAAGGGCCAGAGGAGAAG
>PVJH01039707.1:0-16223 GCA_004026705.1 Nesogale talazaci | reverse complement strand
CAAACAGCATAGCTTCCAGATCACAATAACACACAGGCTACGACAGGATGACTAATAAGTAAGCAATGTTAAAATTTGGTTTGCTTCCTCTGTGGCAGAAATAAATTATTATCTATTTAAGTTTTGTTAAACTGAATCTTGCTTTTATGATGATATTACTGGTGCTTGAGTTGTGAATTCCAGAAAATTATTGGTCACTTTTTTTGGCCATATATATCCAAAAGTACAAAAGAAGCTGCTGATAAAGTAACTGACTGTAGAGCAAGACTGAATTGCTGATTAATGCTCCTCCTGGAGAAGGATTGTTGGCCTTTATTATTCTTGTTATCCTGAAGTAAGAGAAATCCTGATAAAAGAAAATGAAATATGCCAATGTGACTTGAAGAAGTTCTTATGTCTACTTGGAAAATTTACTTGTGGCTACAGCACTTTATAATGTTCCCAATTACATGAAAAGTGGGCACTGACAGTGTTACAGACTGCTTCTTGATGGACTAGTAAGAGGAGAAGGTTAAAAAAAATATCCTTTGGTATTCATGTATTCATTGGATCTAAAAGTTCTGTTCTCTGTGGGACAGGAATTACAAAACAAAAAGATGGTGTTAATAACACCACTAATAAATTCTTTGCATATTGTGTCAGTCTGGGTTGACGAGAGGAACAAATTTTTGAAAATCATATGTGTATAAGAAAGAGCTTTATATAAAAGAGTTATTGTATAATGAGAAATCATCTCAGCCCAGTCTACATCAAATTCATAAGTCTGATATTAGCCTATATGTCCAGTAACTTCTATAAATTCCTCTTCAGATTCACACAATACAAGCCATAATGCCAAATGCAGGGAGATCAGAGGTCAGTAGTTGGAAAGTCTTGTGAATCCAGTGATGGTGGAAGCATCTCAGCACTCATGTGGCTTCTCCAGCTCCAGGGATCTGGGTCCATCAGCATGGCTTCATGTGGTTTGTCAACAGGAATGTCTCACAAGGAAAAAGTGTGTGTGTGGTCTCCAGTGAACTATTTTTCTCCAAAGCGATTCCAAATGAGGTCAGCAAGCTGGAACGTGACTGACAGACTAGATTCCACCCCTTCACAATTTGACAGATTATGTAACTGCCACAGACTACCCCTTGTCAACTTGACACTTTTACATAACTCTTTAATTATATATAATTTTTTTAACAAAACAAAAATAAAATCATATCTGTACCCAACAGGATAAAACTAAAAGGCATACAATTCAACTTTTGTCACCCTCATTTAAACATAATATCCAATAAATGAACAAAACAATAGTCTATGATTAATAATTGCAGTTAAGTGAACACCTACAATATAATATGAATATATTACCCCAGCTATGAAAGTTTGTAAGCCAGCCACTTTATGACTTTATCTTCCCCATTTTGGATATCCAGTTTCTATACTGCTCACTTAGTTCAACCCAGTGCTTGAGGAAGATTAAAAAATTAAAATAATCTTTTAAGTGAATAATCTTCATTCCACTTGGAACCTTGTGAGGCCAGCATTCATAAGCAAAGACCAATCATGTCAGATCATCCATAAAGTCAGCAGCAATATGCACCAATTCACAGACTCAAAATTCTCCTCTTCATCTGGTCAGGTTCTGGTCAACTCAATGTGAGCTGCCTCACTTAGCTTCATCAGGCTGCCTTGCCTTTACACCATGACCCAACCACAAATTGTTGAGAAACAAGTCTAATTCCCTTTTGGTAGGACATGACCTTCAGACCAGTCAACTCATTTTTGTCTTCCCGTCGTGAACAGTGGCCAGATGCATCCCATCCCTTTATTGCTGTGTTTCTCTCACTTTCACTCAATAAGTGGATTCTGGCTGTCACCCAAAAAGTATTTCAGGCTGTTTATAGGCTCCCTTTAGCAGTTAGGTCCTGGAGCTGAGAGTTTCTTTTTTTTCTTCTTCTTTAGTTTGTAGACAGCTCCCTGGGCAAGTCTCTTCACCATCAAATGTCCTGAGCACTCAAGACTTTGCAGACCTCTCCCAACCCATTCAAATTTCAATCTAATGGCTGAAGGCAAGTAATCTTATAATCTCTCTATTTTTACTTCCCAATAATGATTTCTATCAATCACAATAGGCAGATGGAAACAGTAATTTTGTTCATACTATTTTCTTCTGCCTATTGTTATTGATATGACAGATCATGTAACTGTCAGATCCTAAACTTAATCTTTTTTTTTCACCCCTAAACTTAATTTTAAAGCAATCAAATTCTTTGCTAATCTAAATTTATCTTTTTGGAGGGTCTTTTTTTGAGGGAGGCATCACTGCCCTCTTGTGGTGGGAGTAGAAGGTCCAGCCTTTGCTCCTGTGGAGCTGCTGCTGGAATTGAACCTCCATCCCAGTGGGCCACAGTCCTGCGCACAACCACTACGCCACCGGGGCTCAGCCTCTAAATTTATCTTAATCCTTATCTAAACTACTCCATTGATGTAAACTATGGCTTTAGGCTTCTGACTGAATAAAACCAGAGTCAGGGTTTCTGTCAGCTGTTTTGACTTTCTGTCAGCCATTTCCAAAAAGCATTATGGTCTCTGAGAAAGTCAAGGGCAATTTCACCTCCAGAGCTAAAAAAATACATGAATAGCATTCATTTTTAGCCATTTTCAAACTGGAATATCCAAAGATAACAACTAAACATGATATTAAAAACTTTAAATTCCCATGTTTGTTCCAGAAATCAACCCAGTAAACAGCATAGCCACATTTGATCACTGACTAGCCAAAGAAGAAAAACTACCATGAGAGAGAGGTCAAACAAGCATTCACTTAGCATCTTTAGGGTTTGTTTCTCTAGTACCTCACTCCCAAGGTAAACCAACTACTTCATGCTTTTATCCCCACAGTTTCAGTATTCAATTTCTATACTGCCCTCTTACATCAGCCCAGCACTCTGAGGAGACAAGCATATTCTTTGATTTGAAGAACCTGTATTCCTGTTGGAACCTTTTGAGTCTGCAACCTTAATAAAGTCCAATCAGGTCAGACCATCCAAAAAGTCAGCAGCCATATGCACTAGTTCATAAGCTCAAATCCCTTCTCTTCCTCTGGTCAGGTTATGGTCAACTCAATGTGGGCTGCTTCACTTAGCCTCACCAGGGTGTTCATCAGCTGCCTTGCATTTCAACCATGAGGCTCGTCACAAATTCTCAACAACCCTAGACCTCTTGGACAAGGTCATGAACTTCAGATCAGGGAACCAGTTCCTGTTCTGCTCTAGTTCCTGAGAACAAGGTCCATGGGTGTCGGTGCCAGATTCAAACTGCCTCTACAGGTCATTCCTGTTGACAAGTCACATGGAGCCAGAGCCCTGGAGCTGGAGGAACCACCTGGAGACCCACGCCAGTGCTGAGATGCTTCTACCACCATTGGATGCACAAGGCTTTTCACCCACTGGCCTGTATATCTTTCTGCATTTGGGCATCATTGTATGTGCTTGTAAATTTGAAGACAAATTTATAGGCTGGTATTAGACATATAGAGTTATGGGCTTGATCTGTACTGCTTTGGGATATTTCCTTAATATATAATTATTATTTTTTAAAGTTCCTTATCGGGGTGAAGAGGGTGTAAGAAGTCTGGTAGGGCTTGATCAATGGCAATGTAACTGAAAGGAATTACTAAAATTCCAATGAAACCTGAGCATAAATAGCGGAACAAGACGACAGTAAAAGGAATAGAGGAGAGAAGGAGGAGGCAAAGAACATTTATAGAGGTCTAAATACAGGCATGTATGTATGCAAATAAATTTATATATCACGATGGGGAAATAGATCTATGTGTATAGATTTATAGGTTTATTATTAAGGTACTAAATGGACATTAGGTTTCCACTCAAGTACTCCTTCAATGGAAGAACACTTTGTTTCATTAAACTGTCATTCCATGATGCTCACTTTCCTGACATGATCTTTGAAGATAAAGTGGGTGCATTAACAAATCTAGTGGAGAAAGCTGATGGTGCCTGACTATAAAAAGATATAGCATCTGAGGTCTTAAAGACTTGAAGATAAACAAGTGATCATCTAGCTCAGAAGCAACAAAGCCCATTTGAAAGAAGCACATCATCCTGTGTGATCATGACACGTTGACGAGATCAGGTAACAGGCATCAAAAACAAAAAAATCACATCATTGTTACTGAAACTGAGTGGGGAGTAGGGATCCAAAGTCCATCTGTAGGTAACTGGACATTTCCTCACAGAAGGGTCACTGGGAGGAGATGAGCCAGTCAGGGTGCCTTGTAGCAAAGATGACACCTACAACTCTCCTCTAGTTCTTAAATGCTTTCTTAATCACAGTATCATGATCCCAATTCTACCTTACAAATCCGGCTAGACCAGAGGATTAGTACACATAGGAAATGGAAACACAGGGAATACAGGATAAATGAACCCTTCAGTACCAGTGGTGAGAGTGGCGACACAAGGAAGATGGAGGGAAGGTAGGGTAGAAAGGGGGAACTGACTAGAAGGATCTACATATAACTCCCTCTCTGGGAGATGTACAATAGAATAGTGGGTGAAAGAAGACAACAGACAGTGTAAGATGTAGCTAAATAATAATAATTTATATATTATCAAGGGTTCATGAGGTAGTGGGAGGGGAAGATGAGAAGCTCATACCAAGAGCTCAAGTAGAAAGCAAATGTTTTGAGACTGATGATGGCAAGAAGTGTACAAATTTGCTTGACACAATGGATTCATGTATGAATTGTGATAGGAGTTGTACGAACCCCTAATGAAATGATTTTTTTTTAAAAAAGCTATTTTTTATACACACATGAGTCTTCTTGGAGGTGTTTCTCTAGTCTACTCAGAGTAACACACATATCAAAATTATGCTATAAATCCATAGACTCATTTGTCTCATCTCTCATATTTCCCAAAACATGTTTTGAGTATGTTGAGTTCTGCTTTATCTGGAGTGTTGGAGTAGAAAGGTCATACTTACACTTATAGAACCAATAACAAAAATCATGACTTCTCTGTCTCCCATAAAAATGAGTTTAGATTAAAGAATATCTATTGGAAAGCTTTACAGATATAGAAAATACACATTTCAAATTGATTTATTTCCAAGCAAAGTTATAAATACATATACTCAAATCATGGGAGAATCAACTTCACTACCAGGCTACCTGGGTCTAAGGATAGCTTCAGGAATTTGCCTTTTTATCTTTATGTGTGTGTGTGTGTACATAGGTAGAAGGATGGATAGACACAGGTAGACATACAAACATACACACATGCAATGAAATATGTATATCTTCAGTATGCAACTGATTATATATTTAGAAACATATACACCTGGCTACCTTATACATAAATCAATATGGCACATTATTTATCATTCCAGAAAGTTCCCAAATTCAACATTTTGAGAAAAATTTTTTTTCTTGTGTCAAATTGACAGTACACATTTCTAAGAAAGTTCAAATTTAGTTTATAACTCTCCTTAAGAATGCTGTTTTGCAGTTGAAACATTGAATGACTTTTCCAGAGTTTAATTCACCAAAATTAATTGATTTACTAATTTATTAAATTGAAATGCATGTTTGACTAATAATCTCATTAAACTGTTGCCAGTTGTAGTTCTGTGTATTTACCAATGATATTTTAAAAAGCATTTTGATGCCTAATGCATTTGATATTTCATGAGTATGGCTTTTATGTTAGCTGTGCTTTGCATTTTCTAAAGTTGCACTAGGTACTTGGCTGAAGATTAATTGTCTATGATGTGAATGTAAACTAGGATCATGACACATATTCGTTCATAAATGAAAAACAATGCTTTCTACCAGCTAGTTCTATAAAAGTTAAGTAGAACTTGACATAATGAGGTATTTGTGTTCACCATCATTGTAATTTACTATTAGTGTTTTAGGAGCCATCCATTCTCATTTATGCTGTTAAGTGACAATAAATAAGTCTAAAGTAAATTCAAATCAATGCTCCTGGGTCACCATAGTGAATTTCTTGAGCATTCCATTGCATTATTTGGGACAATAGTGATTTTTGGTCCTATTGTACAATAGCACAAGCCACTATCTTGATTTGTCTGCTATCCAGTGATATGAAAGTGCATGTCCGAAGGAAAGGTGAAATTGGGTTCAGGTTCAAAAACACAATTACAGGTTAGTTGGTATTTATTCTCATTTATCATGTAATGCACCAAGGATCCATGTGGGGACACAGACTGACAGACAGAGGTAATTGCTCACTACTTTAAGATGCTTCAGTAATGAGAGGCTTTGTGGAGGATGTAAGTAACATTTTATAATTATATATAAAATATGTGTATTAGTCCGGGTAGACTAGAGGAACAAATTTCAAAGACACGCATATGGATATAAGGAATGGGTTTATATTCAAGAGGAACAGGATATTGAGAAAACATCCCAGCCCAGTCCAGCTCAAAGTCAGAAGTCCGATATTAACCCATATGCCTGAAATCAGTCCATAAAGTCTCCTTCCGACTCACGAAGTCACAGGTCAGTGGGTGCAGAGTCCCGGCACCGATAGGGTTCTCCCCATGGGTCCTCGCTTCCAGGGCTCAGGGTCCATCAACAGCATCCAGTGGTGGCAGAAACAACTCATCGCTGGCAGAGGCCTCCATGTGGCTGCTCCAGCCTCAGAGGTCCGGCTCCATCAGGGCAAAGCTGTGTGGTCTCTCCGCTGGCTCCTCCAGCTTCTCGAGCGCTGCCAGCTTGTCTTGTCCGTGATTAATCGTCTCTGAAACTAACTCCCAACAACTGGGGAAGATAGCTTCTCATCTTCATAAGGGAAATATCGCGAGATTTCCCAGGAATCTCAGGTGAAAGCCATGCCTACATAGAGGCCTCATTGGCTACTCAATGGCTATCTCCAGATTAACAGACTAGACCCCACCCCTACATTTCAATCATAAAATTAACATAAGCACATGACTGCCACAATATGTATATAAATTTCTTTTCTTTTCATCAACAGGAACTAGAAAACGGGAGGGCACTCAATAACATGCATTTTGCTTTATTTGTTTTAGCATAAAGCTCAGATTTTCCAGAGGATTAATTTTTACTTGTCAGGTACTTTTGAACTGATTCTAACTCACAGGGAACAACAGACTACTTGGTTCTGCACAATTCTCACAATTATTGTTATGTTTGGCTTCATTGATGCAGTCTCTGTTTCAATTCATCTGATTTAGGGTCTTCCTCATTTTCTCTTATCCTCTACTTTACCAAGCATTAGGTTTTCTTCCAGGGAATGGTACTTTCTGATAACAGTTTCAAATTACTTGAGATGAAGTTTCATCATCTTCTTTACTAAGGCACATTCTGGCCTCTAGTCATACTTCTCCTAGAACAGAGTTAATCATTCTTCTGGCAGCTTGAGGTATATTCAACATTCTTCAGCAATACCGTACTTTAAATATATCAATTCATCTGTGGGTTTCCATATTTATTGACTACCTTTATATGAGGTGAGTGAAACCAAGATGACTTGGATTAAGCTTAGTCCATAAATTGACACTTTATAGATACTTTGCAGAAAATTTGCCTAGTGCAGTGAATTGTTTGATTCTTTGACTACTGATCACCTGAAGATCAAGGATTGTAGCTTTTAGTATGGGTTGCAACTCAATTTAAAAAAGACGAAAATTCCCACAACTGGACCAGTAAGTAACAGTTTGGAGTTGTCAAGAATTTTGTCTTACTTGACTACACAATCAATGCTCATGGAAGCAGTAGTCAAGAGATAAAATGACATATTGAATTGGATAAATTTTCTGTACAATACATCTTTAGAGTGTTGAAAACCAGGGATGTTACTTTGAAGACCAAGGATGTTACTTTGAAGGTGCTACTGACCCACGCCTTGGTATTCTCCATTGTATCATATCCATGTCTAAGGTGGACAGTGAATGAAGAGGACGGTATAAGAATAGATGCATTTAAATTGTGCTATTGGCAAAGAATATTGAAAGTACCACAGACTACTGAAAGGACAGATAAGTCTGTGGTAGAAGAAGTAAGGTTAGAGTGCTTAAAAGCAAGATTGGCAAGATTTCATCTTGCATACTCTGTACATATTGTCAGGAGAGACTGGTTCCCGGAGAAGTGCATTTTGTTGGAAAAAGTGGAGGTGTGGTGAAAAGGAGGAAGGCCCTCAATGAGATAGATTGGCCCAGTGACTGCATCAGAGGGATCAGCATAGGAACAACTATGAGGATGGTACAGGACCATGCAGTGCTACTTTCAGTTGTATATATGCTCTCCAGAGTTCGTAGCCAACTCAATGGCACCTAACAACTCATATGAGCCTTGGTTATGGATCCAAGTGAAATTAAGTTCTTCAGGATTTAATCTTTTCTCCATTTGTCCTAGTGTTACTTACTATATAGGTTATGAGAATTTTGTTTTCTTTACATTGAGGTGTAATCTATAGCAAAGTTGCAAAATTTTATGTTAATTAGTAAGGACTTGAATTTTCTTTGCTTTCAGCAAGCATAGCTGTGCCACCTGTTTATTGCAGGTTTTTAATGTCTTCTCTAGTTTTGATTCAGTTTTAGATAATCCAGCTCTTTGGATTACTTGCTCAATAATCCTTGATTTTAAACATGGTCTATCCTTTTGGTCTGTTCAAATGAATGCTTTTCGGTCTATGTACCACAGTTAGGTTTTATCTGAGCACAATTAAGCATTCTGGTATTCCCATTTGTGACAATCGCCTAATCTGGTGTCAATTAGAAGATTAAGAGTGTAGGGGCAGGGTCTATCCTGTCAATTTGGAGATAGCCAATGAAATCTCTGTGGGGCCTGCCTTTCTCCTGAGAACTCTAAGAAATTCAGCTGTATTTACTCCTTGGAAGTGATACTTCTCAGTTCCTTTGAGACGCTCTACTGACAAAACACAAGGCTGAGTCTCTGAGAGACATTGCAGCTGACAAGATACATAGTAGCATGCTGATAGACCCTAAGCTCTGGAAACTGGAGGAGCCACAGGAAACCCCTGCTAGAGCTGAGAAGCTACTACTACCACTGGAAACACAAAACTCCACACCCATTGGTCTGTGGTTGTCCTGGCATCATTGCACGTGCTTTGTGAATCTGAAGAGTACTTATGGGTTGGAATTGGACATATGGGGGCTAACATCAGGTTTATTACCTTGAACTGGACTGGGCTGGGATGTTTTCTTGATGTACAGCTGCTCTTGTATATAAAGCTCTTTCTAATACATATCAAAGTTTCTATAGATGTTTCTCTAGTCTACCCGAACTAACACACCATTCTTCCCTATTGTGATAGTTACATATTTCATGTCAATTTGATAAATTAGTGTAGGGGTGGGGTCTAGTCTGTCAACCAAGCCAGAGCCAGATGATACTTCCTTATGCGTGTGCCCTTCCCATGAGGATCCTGGAAACTTAATCTCTCTGTCTGCCTTCACCTTGTTGATAAGCCACTTGGAGTTTTGCTGTGCCATGCAAGAGCTCCTATCTGTTTTCACCTACTTGTTGATGAGACACATTGAGCCATGGGCAGACCTAAAGAGACTTGGAGATGGTTCCACCGCCGCTGGATCCACAAGATTTTGCATCCTCTGTTCTGTGATCTTCCTTCATTTTGTATCAATGCATGTGCTGCATGAGTCTGAAGAGCGTTGTATGGACTAGTATTAGATTATGGGCCAATACCAGACTTATGGGCTTGATTTGGACTGAATTGAGACATTTTATTAATATACAATTATGCCTTGATATAAAGTGCTCTCTCTCTCTCTCTCTCTCTCTCTCTCTATATATATATATATATATATATATACACACACACACACACCTCACTGGATTTGTTTCCTCAGTCAACCTGTCTAACATAACTGCTATCTATAATTTGTTATCACTCACACGGTACAAGGTGTTTCTGTAGTCAATGAAATACAGGGGGGTATGTTTTTGATATTATATGACTTCAACATAAATTCATCTGCTATCAGCAATAACATTTCTTGTTTCACTTCTATTTCTGAATTTGACTTAAATTTCTTGCTTGACTTTCCTGGAATGTACTATTAGAACCATTTTTTCATTTCCTTCAGTAAAATCTTATTTGTGTATATATTAATACTAATGTGCAATAATTTACATATTCAATTAAAAGGGTTTTTTTTGCATAAGACACAAACATGAATCTTTTCCAGAAAATTTAGCACTTCTAGGATTGTATCTTTCTGTGGAATCCTCCCAATTGGTATTCTGTCAATTTCTAGAAAATTGTTTTTAAATAAAAAATAGAAGAGGTTTCAAGTTTTATGACAGCATCCTCACACATGTGGTGACCTGAGGCCTGAGGTGTGTGTGTGTGTGTGTGTGTGTGTGTGTGTGTGTGTGAGAGAGAGAGAGAGAGAAAGATAGAGAGAGAGAGACACAGAGAGAGACTGCAACATGACTGAACAGAAGGCAAAAGAACAGCTGGAAAAAGAGCTAACACCATTGGTTCTTGATCATATACTTGAAAAAAATGTGTACTTTTGATACAGTGACTGTGTATTCTTACCACCAAATTTAATGCTGCCTGTGTCAATCATTTTTTTTGCCTATGGAATCCTTCAAAATTGCATTGTGAGGCTTTCTGAGATTTTCATTGGCTAGTTATTTTGGAGATAAATAGCCAGGCTCTTCCTAGTCTGTGTAAAATTGGAGGCTCTGATGAAACCTGTCCACTATAAATTATCCTGCTGGTATTTGAAATCTTGGTGGCACATCTTTCAGTATTACAGCAACATACTAGACACCAAAGTCCCACAATATGACAAGCAGAACATAATTTAGAAAACTTAGACATTTCTTTCAAGTAGATTCCATATAATAAGGACTCGATAGGACAGAGTAGAACTTTCCCTGTGGGTCGTAGAGAATGGCAACATAACAAAATATGGCAACATAACTAAAATGAATTCCACATTGAATTTTTCAAATGGCTTCCCTGTTTCCTCACTAGCTTTTAGGACTGTGTCCATAGAACTTTACCTGCTTATATTTCAACCCGAACACCTCTGTCTTAGCCTACTTCTTCACTATAAAAATATTTAATGCAAAAAATATTTACTATAGTTAAGAACACTCATGAGAAGACTGACAATACGATAAAGAGACGAGGAATGATGTTCATCTTGAATATTTGTGGAATAGTTTTCATCTGTCCAGTGGCACATCAGCACAAATTCTGGTCACAGATGCATGGGGGGAATACTACAAACTCATTGCCATTGAATCTATTCTGATTAATAATGGCCTTAAAGAACCAGATAAAACTGCCCGTGTGGGTTTCTGAGGTTATAACTCTTCATCAGAGTAAAAAGGCTCATCTTCCCCCTATGGAGTAGCTGTTGGTTTTGAATTGTTGACCTTGGATGAGCCAACCACTATGCCACTAGAACTCATGGGTAAGGTTAAATTATTTCCTTAACTTATTCATCACCTACAGGATATTAACCATGGCTGATCCCACACTTAACATCTAAAGTCACTTAGGTTTCTTAGAAAACTTCTTAGTTGTAGTATATGCTTACTGGCAGGGGTTAGTACAAGCAATTGTGTGAATCTGAAGTGTGTCCCACATCATTGCATCAGAATTTATATTACCTCAAAATTCCCCTTCTCCCCTTTGTTTCCCTTTCCTTATGAAAATGCATGGTATCAACTAAAAGTTCAAGTCAGAAAATAATTAGGTCATGAAAGTGTTAAAGCAGACACAAAACTTGTGACACTCAATCCTAAAAAGATAGAAAGAAAGGAAAACTCAGCAAGCGTGATATAGTGTCATTTTATCAAAGCATTGATTGTTTAACCCAAAGGAGATATTCTTTTTACCAATGAAGACAGAGTGATTGGCAAACTGAGGCTCAGCTCTGTACCAGTGCACACAGATGCTCCACAGTTTTCACACCTGACCTGCAGTCACTTCTGGCCCTACTGTGCACATAGTAAAAAGGAGACTAAGCAATCTATTTTAGGTGATATATTGGTATTTCTCTGATTATAATGAAAATAAACAGAGCATGGTTTTATTTTATTAACTTCATTCTTTCTTTTTGAATTGAGCTCAAGGACTACTCAATTTGAAGTACTGTAGTCCCTCTCCCCATGCCTTATACCTTCTTGCTGCTTATTGTTGGTGTCTTTGAGTCCTTTCTGAGTCATAGCACAGAAAAAAGGAAACACTGTTCTATAGTGTAGCACTCTGCTGGACTATCTATCTGTGGAATGAGCACATATGTGGATCTCTTCCATCCACTAACCAACTGCTGCTTTCCCATTTTGAGGGGCTAAATGAGTGATTGTTTGCAATGCTTCTTCAGCTTGCTGAAACATTTCAATTGATATTTCATCAATTCCTGGAGCAATGCTTTTGGCTAATTCTTTCAGTGCAGTTTAAACTTCTTCCTTAAGGACCATTGATTCTTGAGTAGGTCACCTCTTGGAATGGTTGATTGTCAATTTTTGGTTGAGTGAGTCTGTGTGTCTTTTTCATCTTCCTGCTCTGTTCAATATTTTGTCTATAGAATCTTTCAAATTTGCAACTCTCATATTTCATTGTTTTCTTTCCTTCTTTTAGTTTAAGATATGCTAAGTGTGTTCTTTATTTTTGGTTTTCTATCTCTAGATCAAGGCACAGTTCATTGTAATATGTAACTTTGTCTGCTTGAGCTGCCCTTTTAAATATTCTGTTCAGCTCTTTGATTTAATCATTTCTCCCTTTTGTCTTAGCTACTCTATGAATAGGAGCATGTTTCACAATCTCTTCTGACATCTACTTTGATATTTTCTTTTTTCAATGACCCTTTGCTCTCTTCATGCATTATGTTCTTTATGTCATCCCACAGCTCATCGGGTAGTCTCTCATTAGTGTCTAAAGCACCATATCTATCCCTTAAACAGATTTAAAGGACTGCCAGGGGTTTGAAAATTAAAGCATATACATTCCAAAAGGTTGGTAATTCAAACTCAGTAGCCATTCACTAAGAGCCCTGGTGAGTTATGCATTGGTCTGCTAACCAAATGATAGGCAGTTCAACAGCAACATCTACTCTGAGGAAGAAGGATAGGTTTTTTACTCCCGTGAGATTAGTCTTGGAAAACCATATCAGCAATTCTGCTCTGTTACTGTGAGTCAAAATCAACTTCATGGCAGTGAGTTTGATTTTGTTGAGCCATTCCTTATCAAATACATCATTTGCTCATGTCAATATTACTGCATAGAAACACCTGTATGGCAGTTATTCTATATTTTGAGTTGCTGATTTGTGTCACAATCAACTCAATAGCATATAAAAATAGACAGATTGTGAATTTTGAGATAAGAGATAGACAGTGTAAGATATAGACAGACAGAAGGATGCAAAAAGAAACACAGTCTCTGTATGCTACTTACCCAAACCATGCTCTCTTTATTATTGTTTTCCTTATTCATAAAGTTAGGATAATAAAACACTGAAATGAGTATAAGAAAGTACTTATATTTCCCTCATGTGATTACTTTGAGCTGGAATGCAGTCATTCATTTGAATTGTCAGTGTCTTATGCTGCACTCCCCAAAATGACTTTTATATTTGTTATTGTCTTCTCCCACTCACCCACATTTTTTTCAAAATGAAGATAACTATCACCACATCCTCAGGCTTACCCTACTTTTATTATTCTAATTGATGTTTCCAACTCAGCAACCCCACACCTGTCAGAACATAACTGTGCTTCATAGATATTCTTTGGGCGATTTTTCCAGAAATAGCGCTCTCAAGCTCATTCTGTTGAAGTTAAACTTCCCATTGTTCAGTTAGCAAATCAACTCAATGCTGTTGAGTAAATACCAACTCATAGTGACCATGTAGGACAGAGTAGAACTGCTCCTGTGAGTTTTGAAGACTACAACTATGTACATAGTTAGTTAAAAAAAAGCCCAATCTTTCTCCCTCAGAGCAACTGGTGACTTTAAACTGCTGACCTTTCAGATCGTAGCTGATTGTGCCACCACCATACCACTAGGTCTCCCTTATGGGGAAGATTTTTGTGACTTCATACTTTCCCAATTCAAATCACTTCATATTATGACTAAAAGTTATGATATTTCATCTCACTTCTCTGGTAATCATAAAATGTTTTTGCATAGAGATGGCAAAAATTGACCCTTGAATTATGCCCTGGCATTCAAGCCCACCCCATACACACCATTTCTGAGCTTCAGTAGGGAAAGTGGCATGTAGACCTTACTGGGGGTGGCTGAGCGACCTGAATGTAGCCAAAAGTACACATACCTATTTTTCCTACATACAAACAGGGGAGAAAAAGATGAAAATTAGGGCACATAAAACCAAATTTCATGTAATGACTGAGATGGGAAGCATAATGAATCGTTTCATGCTCTTTAGGGACAGTCTTAGCCCAATAAGCCTTGTCCTGGATAAGGATTGGTAAGAATGGCAGAGCCACCATTTCTTTTAGGTTTCTTGAGAACATATTGAAAGAAACCCCAGAATTACCTCAATCCAAAGAGGATCTTACCTCATGCATACAAGCAGAGCTCATTCTCTACTCTTATTTTGCTTTGCTCTTTAAAGCACAAATATCTGGGTAGCTTCTGCCAATATCTACCAATAACTAGGACATGCATAAGCTTACAGCACTGCTGTATAAAGTAGGAAGCCATCTGATCTCTCATGCAAACAAAACACATCAATAATAAAAGTTCCAGAGCTGACATCAGGGCAATAGGAAGACTCTTTTATTGGAAATTACATGATTTTAAAATGAATAACTTTATAAATGAACTCTGCAAAATGACCAAAAATAATTACACACATATACAAATATATTTGAGACTTTTTCTCTGACTTTCAGAAAAAAACATTTTAAGTTTGCTATAATATTTGCAACCCTCTATTCTTCTATTCAACAGAATTTCTCCTGATGAAAAACTTGATATTTACTGAAAAATCACTTCAGCTAAGAATTTTATGCCCTTCCATGATGCTCACCTTCCTGACAGGATCACTGAAGACAAAAGTGTGCATAAGTACAGGTGGTGAAGAAAGCTGACTGTAACCAGCTATCAAAAGATGTAGCATCTGCGGTGGGTGTCAAAGGCTTCAAAGTAAACAAGCATCCATCTAGCTCAGAAGCAACAAAGCCCACATGGATGAAGCACACCAATTTGTGGGACCTCCAGGTATCAAAGGGATCAGTATCAGGCTTCAAGAACTAAAATTCACAACATTGCCAACTCACTTTCCTGATATGATCACTGATGACAAATGTGTGCATAATGCGTGCATAAGCAAATATGGTGAATAAAGCTGATGGTGCCTAGTTATCAAAAGATCTAGCATCTGGAGTCTTAAAGGCTTGAGTAAACAAGCGGTTATCCTGCTCAGAAGCAACAAAGCCAACATGGAAGAAGCATACCAAAGTGTGTGACCACAGGGTATTAAAGGGATCCAATATCAGGCATCAAAGAACTAAAAATATATCATTATAAATGAGGGGGAGTACAAATTGGAGATCCAAAGCCTATCAATAAGTGAAGCAACATCCTCTTAGAGAGGGGTTGCAGAGAGAAGATAAGCCAGTTAATGTGCAGAGTAGTAAAAATTAAATATGCAACTTTCCTCTACTTCTCAAATGCTTCCTTCCACCCACTTCTACCAGACAAATTCAGCTAGACCAAGGGATGTACACTGAAGTCAGAAACATGGAGAATTTAGGATAGATGTTCCCTCAGGACTAGTGGTGGGAGTGGTGATACTGGGAGGGTGGGAGGATGGTGGAATAGAAAGGGGGAACCAATTTCAGGGATCTACATATAAATTCCTCTCTGGGGCATGAAAAACAGGGAAATGAGTGAAGGGACACATTGGATAGTGTACGATATAAAAAAGTAATAGCAATTTGTAAATTGTTAAGGGTTCATGGGGGATGGGGATGAGGGAGGGAAGGGAACTATGAGGAACTGGTACTTGGGGCCTAAGTGGAGGGAGGATGTTTTGAGAGTGATGATGGCAACAAGTGTGCAAATATGGCCTGTATACAATCGATGTATGTATGGAGCGTGATGGGAGTTGTATGATACCCAAATAAAATGATTCATTAAAAAGGGTGAAGAGGGAAAGAGGAGCTTTTACCAAGGGCTCAAGTGGAAAATATT
>PVJH01039706.1:0-16200 GCA_004026705.1 Nesogale talazaci | reverse complement strand
AGAGAGAGAGAGAGAGAGAGAGAGAGAGAGAGAGAGGGAGGGAAGAGGAGAGGAGAGAGAGAGAGAGAGAGAGAGAGAGAGAGAGAGAGAGAGACTGAGCAAAGTTGAATCCTCTTTGACCCTTTCCCTTCTGCTAGAGCTAGATCTTACATCTGGTTCCTTGATCTCTTGTTTCATCATCTTGATCCCAGGGTTCATCTGTGGACCATGAAGGGTGGATTAATTCAGCTGACTTCTGACTTTGGCTTCCACCATCCTGTGCTCCCTGCAGTTTCTGTTCCCTCATCTTGCTTCCTGTTCTTTAGCTTCCATGATTCAGGAGAGGCTTGACTTTATCTGGACTATATTTAACCTTTTTCTAGAACTGTGTAAGCCCTTCATGAATATACATCTTTATTTACAACACACACACACAAATGTCACTGGTTTGGTTTCTCTACAATCCCAATCTAACACAGGCAGCAATGCATGAAAGGGGCTGCAGATCAAAATAATAGTTTCCAATCTCACCAGTAGGCAGTGCTTTTGTCTGATACTTGCTCCCAAATTTCTGGGAAGCCCAGATTACCCGGTGGGGAGATTATGATCTTGAAGGATTGCATGCTCACAACCTGATTTAGCAACAGCATTAGATGCCCCCAAATGCCTTAGACACAGTCCCTAGTTCAAAGCAGAATTGCTACTAATTAAAATTTCGGTAAATAAGTATCTTGTAAATACAATATCCACCTTACCTCGTGATCTGTGATTGCTCTGATTTCCCACCTCAAGGAGAATGCTGCTGCATGTTTCCGTACAGGAACCGTGCCAAGGGCTCTAGGGATTTCTTTTTGCCTCTGACTAGGGAGGAAACAAGTGACCTAACAATGTCATCAGTCTGAGATGGATTGTTTGCATCTAATTCAAGCAGGTGAGCTGAATTTCCCCTGAATGCATAAGGGAAAGATACTGCACAAGCAGAAGAAATATTGGAAAGGGTGTGAAGTTTTAGAGTCAGGAAAAGCAGGACTCAAATTCTGACATTGCTGCCGATTAGCTGCATTCACTTGGTAAAATTTCATGCCACTCGGTTATTTCTCTCTCTGTGTTTTAATCTGAAAAGTGTGGCCATTGATCGTTCTCTAGATCTATCACAGAGCAGACCATGGAAGACAGCGATTTGTATATGCATTTAATGTGCTCGAAGACTTAGGTTTTAAATTAGGGGCTGGGCAGCTCTATCCTTGGGATCACACACTAACGTGTTTATTCCTCCTCTGTGTTTTTCTAGGGGCATGGATGACATCACTGCCCTCTGCCTGTCTAGACCACATGGCTATATAAATCGATTCCTCAACAGCGGCTGGCACATTGTTTAAAAGTTGACCCTTAGCACTGAGCTTGTGCTATGTGTGCACATGCTTAGATGCTGCAATCCATATTTTCTAAAAGGTCTTGCTGACATGTTCCAAGTATCATTCATCATCTTATTCCAGATAAGCCAGAGTCTAAGTGTTATTGGGAATTAAGAAATTACATTTGTTTGATCCGTAGAACTGATATCATGTCTTTTTTGTTCGTTTTTTATATTCCCTGTGTGCAATGCATTGTAAAGGCTCACCAGTCCTTGTTGAGTGAAGAAATCAATGGAAAGCAATAGAGAACATTACAAAGAAACCATATGCAATCTGGCGTGTTTAATAGTTAGGGGTCCTTCTTTAGCATCGTTGATGACTTTGTTTAGTGGTCTTTCTGTCAAGAACATTGGAATGTAAAATTCTTAAATTCAAAATGCTGATTGTGGTGATTGTGATGAACAGAGAGTGGCCAGGAGTTGAGGGACACACACACATACACACTCTCACATTCACACACACATGGCACAGAGAGTGGAGCGAGCGAGAGGGCTGTGCTGTATTATCAAGCATATATTGAAACAGAAAATGTTTTCCTGGAAAGGAAATAGCTGGAGAACCTCTGGTAGAGTTATTACGTGAGACATTAAGACCCCTTAAGAATCTGATTGATAAAAATGTTAACTCTAGGTGAGCCACTACTAATAGCAGATGCAGACTTAGATCTCCCTGTTCGTGATGCTGTAGGAAAGCGAACATTCCCAGTGGACCGATATGTAGGGCAGAAGCAGTACAGGCAATGAAAGCACATCAACTGAACCTAGACATAGGATGAAAAAAATACCCACAAATCTAATTGGGAAGAGAAGTAAGACAATCCTTAGCTTTAAACTAAAGTTCCTCACAGGATTTTCTCAGGGAAATGAAAAAGGCCCCTCACTGTCATCTTGCTGATTCCAGCCCAGAGACTTTTCATGGTGGTAAACCCTAACAAGAGAAGACAGGCTTAGCCTTCATCCTTGAAGCAGCTGTAGGTCTGAGCTGCCGACTTTGAGATTAACAGACTTCTGGGAAGGTGCACTGAAAGTTAGCATGAGGTACTAATTGATTAAAATAATGAAAGAACTTAATTAATTAAAAAAGAAACTCACTGATTTATGGAGAATTAAAATAGATCACTAATACACACTCCTTTGCTAATGACTTCACAGCTTTCTGGTGGGGCGGTGGGTTACACATTGTACAGAGAACTGCAAGGTTGATGGTTCAAACCCTCCAGTCCCTTGGGTTCTGTGGAGCTTGATGGTCTCAGAAACCTTGCACGGGCTCTGTGTGAATCAGAAAGGACTGCGTGGCAGTGGGTGCCAGTGACCAAGCTGTCTTTGGCCAAGCTTCTCCTTCCGACACTTGCCCCAGCTCCCGGGATGACATTTGGAACAGAATTGGTAAGGTTTATTTCAATGACACCTTCAAAAGAACACACCTTTCCATGGGATAGTGCTTACTGCTATTCAACAACTTATCTTTTGTGTGTTTTTGCAATTGAGGTAAGACTTCCATAAGGTTAACCATTGTAAGATTCTAACTCAGTGGCATTTAGTCTGTCCACATAGTGGGCAGCCATCACCTCCCTAGAGTACAACACCTTTCATGACGCCACAGGGATGTTCTCCACCCATTAAGTAGTCCTTTCCCATTTTTCCACCTCCAGATCTTTTCTTTGTGACCTAAAAAAACATCTTACCGGCATGCAAGCCTTCACATGACTTTGCCAATTGCCCCCCCCCCCACCTCATCTCTAATGGACAAATTAAGATGACATTGATATTCCAGAGGCCATATCTGTGTTATCAAATATGTCTCCTCCACTTACAGTAACTGGCCCGGCCCCAGGCTAAATGAGTTAGTTCCTCAGTTCCCTTGGCTCCCATAATGGGTCCAAGGAGTGAGCATGAAGTCAAAGCAATCTGAGTCTTTCCTAGGGTGTTTTAAACTAAGCTGGGAGGAGAGAAGCTGGCTTTATTATTTCTCATTTCCGATGCTGCCTATAAGCTCAGATCTACCATTGATCGTGGCACTAGGCTAGAAGGAGGAGAGATGAACTGAGGCATTCAAAGAGAAGTGGAGAAGAGGAGAGAGTGGACTGTTTGCAGCACTCTCAGGTACACCTGTGCCCTACCTGATTACATAAGTCAACAAATACCTCCTTTTTCCACCCCCCACCCCACTCCAAACTCAGTGAAAGGCAGGCACGGACATTGAGGACCCAGAGATAAAGAATACAGCTCAGATCACTCTAGGGGCAGCTATCCTCTCTCCCAGGGAGTCTACACCAGTCCCAGTGAATTCAATGGTGCGGAACCACAGCAATGCATGCAACCTTATTTCTTCTTAATTAAAAAAAAACCTAGTGTTTATGTCACAAAAGAATTGAAGTCCATTTTAATTTTACTTTTCTTCCTTTTAGGACTTCTCAGATTAGTGTTTCAGGGTCATGGATAAGGAATAGTGAGGGTTTCTAAATCTGTGACTCTTCTTCCTTCTCTTTCAATTGCAATTGTATTTTGTCACCCTTTTAATTTTTAAACATTTAATACCTCTTTTATTATTGATATCATTCCCTTTGGCTATCACACATACAAAGGAGAACATACCATAGAGAGTAGTGATATAGTCATCTCAGCAAAACAGAGACAAGTTGCCCAGTTAAACCCCTGTTCTTTGTGATCCTTTTTATCTTCCTTCCTTCCTCTTCCTCCTCCTTCTCCTCTTTCTTCCTCCTCCTTCTCCTCTTTCTTCCTCCTCCTTCTCCTCTTTCTTCCTCCTCCTTCTTCTCTTCTTCTTCATTGGATTTCTGTCTCTTGCTACCTAGGAAACCACAATATATGATCCAGTGTTCACTGATTTCAAGGTTTAAATCTCAGAAGGCAATCTTATTTTACCGATGGTATGACCCACCAATGGTTAGAGAATAAACACCATTCTGCCCTCTCGCTCCAGGATGCCCAGGGGAGCAGTTGGACTACTGACTGCCAAGCTCCAACTGACCAGCTGCTCCCACGAAGAAAGATGAGGCTGTCCATGCCTGCAAACTGTCCCACCCATGGCAGCTCCATGGGGCGGTTCTGCTCTGCTCTACGGGGTGGCCATGAACCTTTATCAGCTTGATGGCGATATTCTTTCTGTTTTTTAATTTGTCTTTCATCAAACTTCAATTACACTCTGGTCCTGGGACATGATGGTCGTTTTATTCTTCTAGGTCCTTGGATATGTTGTTCCTTCTATATGGAATAACCTTTCTCAGACCGTGTTCATATTTGGCACATTCTCATTATTTGCTTCTTAACTTAAAAGTCACTTTCTTGAAAAAAATGTTCTCGCGGTTCAAATCCAGCAGCAGCTCTTCAGGAGCAAGGCTGAGCCTTCCACTGCCACTAGAGGGCAGTGATGCCCGCCCAAAATAAATAAATATTTATAAAAAAAGAAAAAAAATTCTCTAGCTAACTTAAACAAAGCAGTTTTAACGGTTATACTTATTTTGTGACTCCATTCATTTCCTTTGTAATCTTTATATTAGTATGTATTATCTGTCTTCCTTCATAGCAATGGGTTTTATCAAGCAGTCATCTACCTCAGAAGCAAGCTTACATGGAAGAAGCACACCAGCATGTGTGACCATGAGATGTCAAAGAGATCAGGTATCAGGCATCAAAGAACTAAACATTATATCATTATAAATGAGGGTAAGTACATATTGGGAACCCAAATCCATCTGTAGGTAACATGACATCCCTTACAGAAGAGTCACGAGGAGGAGATTAGCCAGTCAGGGTATGGCAAGGATGAAACATACAACTTTCCTCTAGTTCTTATAAATGCTTTCTTCTCCCCAACATCACGATCTCAGTTCTACCTTATAAATCCAGCTAGACCAGAGGGTGTATGTATGTACACTGGTACAGATAGGAACTGGAAGCATGAGAAATCCAGGACAGATGATATCTTCAAGCCTAGTGATGAGAGTGGTGATACCAGGAGGGTAGAGGAAAGGTAGGGTAGAAAGGGGGAACCAATTACTAGGTTCTACATTTAATCTCCTCCTTCATGTATGGCTAACAGGGAAGTGGGTGAAGGGAGACATTGACAGTGTACGAAATGACAAAATAATAATAATTTATAAATTATTAAGGATTCATGAGGAAGGAGGGAGGGGATAAAATGAAGAGCTAATACCAAGAGCTTAAGTAAAAGACAAATGCTTTGAGAATAATTATGGCAACAAATGTACAAATGTGCTTGGCATACAATGGATCTGTATATGGATTGTGATGAGTTGTATGAGCCCCAGTAAAATGATTAAAAGAAGAAGTGGGTTTTACGAGGTCAGGACCCTTGTCTGATACTCACTACTGCATTCACAGTGCCCATCATCACTGGGCCCGACAAATAGACACATAGCACTTTGGACTCGCTAAATGGGATGGCATGGCGATCATGACCTGATAACAGTATCATGTAATCTGTAGGTACTTCACTTCTTACACTATCTTCCGCCCTTGCCAGCTCTTATTTTCCTCCTCCATCAACTCTCGACTCAGAGCACTCCTTTGAGCACTCTCATCCATGTCATTGCTATTGTTGGGTGCTGTGGAGTTGATTCAGACTCACATGACCCCTGTGATAGACTATACCTGCCCAGAGGGTGGCGCTGTCGAGAATTCTGGCTGTGTGTTGGGCTATTAACCTTAAGGTTAGCAGTTTGGAACAGACAGCTACTGTAAAGAAACATGAGACTTTCTACTATCCCAAAGAGTCACAAAGGTTTGGAAACCCAGAGTCAGTTCTGCTCGGTCTCATAGGTCACCATAAATCAGGAGGAAATCAATAGCAATGGGTTTTGGTTTTTAAATTTTGAAATCTTTATGGGAACAGATTGCCAAGCCTTTACCCCATGGAGTTGCTGGGTTTGGAACACCAATCTTTTAGTCAGCGGCTGAGCACCTAACAGGCCTCTCAAACAAACAAACAAACAAGCAAGCAAAAAATGAAACTTCCTAACATTGAGTTGATTCTGACTCATAGCAATTCTTTTTTTTTTTTTTTCATTACTGCCCTGGTGGGAATAGGAAGTCCAGCCTTTATTCCCTCTGAAAAACAGAACCTCCCCAGTCACAGGCAGGCAGGATACTCAGGTCTAGATGGGAGCTGCCTGGCAGCAGAACAAGGAGTCCTGATGGTATAGTGTCTTACTCGCTGGGCTGACAACCACAAGGTCAGCAGTTCAAAAACACCAAGCATTACTTGGGAGAAATAGGAGGTCTTCTGCTCCCATAACAATGTATAGCACCAGAAACCCAAAAAAGCAGTTCTACATGCTCGATAGAATTGCTACTAGCTGGGTTGAGCCCCGGTGTTGTAGTGGTTGTGTATGTAAGAGAGAGAGAGAGAGAACACATACGAAATTGATACTACCCAGAAGAAATTGAACCTAAAGAATTTGAAGGTAAGGGTCCAATGAAGAGTTCAGAGAGAGCCAGCCCTCAGGACAGTGGTTGGATGGATCACCTTGCACAGTTATTTTTTATTATGAAATAAGGTGGCAGATGGCTATGCTCTTGGATATAAAGAGGAGTGACAATGCTAATTTACAGTGACTTCATAGGCCAACATCGAGCTGCTGCGTTTCAAAAGCTATAACTGTTGGCAGGAGTAGAAAGTCACATCCCTCTCTTAGAACAGCTGGGACAGCTGGCAGATTCAAACTGCTGATGCTGTAGTTAACAAAGGGGAACCAACTAGATCATTGGGGGCTTCTTAAACACTGGGCAACTTGACCTGTTGACACCAAATGTACAGGGAATTTGATCATTTGACAGGACGGGGTGGTAAGACATATGGTAAGTGCTTTGGCCTTAGTCATTTCCTGGTCTGGGAAGAAAAAGATATATTCCGAAACTTTACTTTCAGATTCCCAGGGGAAAACGTTCACCATGGGAACATTAAAAAACTAATTTAGTGGAAAGATAAATGTCAGCTCTAGGGTACCGCCAAGAGAGAGATCTTCTACATAATGAGGCTGAAAGCTCTGTTTCTCTGTACCTTGTGGATTAATAATCTAATTTAGTGAATAATTGATTGTGCCTATTTCTTTCCTTTCTCTTCTCCATTTAAAGTAGAAGCACCAGGAGGGTGTGTGTGTGTGTGTGTGTGTGTGTGTGTATGATTTCTTTCAAGTATAAGCTGCTCATAGAATGTTTCGTTTCCCTAGGACTCTTGTGTGCAGAGTCCTAGGGGTAGAGAGATGGATTTTCTACCAAGGCCACAGACTCCTGAAGAAAACAATGCAGTGAGGAACACAAGGAACTTGTGTCCTTCTATCAACAGAAATGAAAGGCTCAGGTCACCAGCATGTACAAACAAATATGCGATAAATAACAGAGTACAGAATGTGATAAGCACAACCCGATCGTATGAATTCCTTTCTTTTTTATTTTATGATTGTCAACCACAGGAACACCAGCGTGATGAGGGTAAGAGGAGAGACCCATTGGAAGGTGGAGAGGGTGAAAGGGGGGCGTAGGGCCATGCGTGGTGTGGGAAGGAGTGTAGAGCAAACGGGCACACTCAGGAGGGAGGCACCAGGGTGGAAAAGGGTGGAAAGTACAGGGACATGTGGAGAGAAACAAAGAGGGCCCAGCAGAAAGAGAGAGAGAGAGAGACACAGGTAGCAACGATCGAAAACAGAAAAGAAAAGCTGAAAGAGCTTGAAAACCCACACCCAATGAAACTCCTAGTCACTGAGCTGGTTCCCACTTGTAGGGACCCTGTAGGAGAGCGAAGAGCTCCTCCCGCGGCTCTTCCTGAGGTTGTAAGTCTTTTAAAAAAATCATTTTATTGGGGGCTTATACAACTCTTATCACAATCCATCCATATATCCATCATCTGATAAGCACATTTGCACATTTGTTGCCATCATCATTCTCAAAACATTTTCTTTTTTACTTAAGCCCTTGGTATCAGCTCCTCATATTCCCACTCCCTCCCTGCTGCTCCCTCCATCATGAACCCTTGATAATTTAGAAATTATTTTTTATTTTGTTATATCGTACAGTCCAATATCTTCTTCCACTTTCCTGTTGTCCTTACCCCAGGGAAGAGGCTATATATAGAGTCTTATTATCATTTCCCCCTTCTACCCCACCTTGCCTCCACTCTCCCAGTATTCCCACTCTTGGATGTAAATCTTTAAGGGAACAAGCAGCAGCATCTTTGCCCTGGGCCTGGCTGGTGGGTTAAAACTGTAGTCTAATGTGTAACCCACAGGACTCCTGAAGAGCCTGAGGAAACCCAAACCCACCAGCATCAAGTTGTTTCTGGACTCATTTTGACCCTGTAGGATGGGGCAGCACTGCCCCAGTGGGTTTCTGAGGCTGTAAAAGCAAAATCCAGGCCAAAAAGGCAGAGGGAGACAGAGAGATGTTTAGCTGATTTTGAGATGTGTTCTTTATGGATCTTTCTCCCCGGTCCTTTCAACTTCAGACTTCAGAATAAAATCACCTATTATCTGCTGCCCTTTGCAATGTTAATTAACCAGTGAATCATTGTTTACTGTTCTTTACCTGCTCTAAAGCTACAGCCCTAAAAACACTTCTTCAAACAAAAGTGAGTTAGGTCCTTTGAGATTGCAGGGAACAGAGAGGGCCTCACATTGACTCAGATGATTAAGGAACCAATTGCTGGTGTGTTTATTCTGACTCACGGCAACCTCCTGGGTTTCAGTGTAGCAGTAAGCTCCATGGAGTGTTCAATAGCCCACTGGTACAAAGTTGGCTGTTAGACCTTCCTTCTGAGGTACCTCTGGGTAGACTGAAGCCTCCAGTCTTTTGGTTAGTGGCCAAATGTATCAACCACCTGCATCTCCCAGGGACACCACACAGATGATTAATAGTTTAGAAACAATATGTAGAGGATAAAGAAAAACTGGACCCAACTATTGGCAGGGGTGAAGGGGGAAGATCAGGAAAGAAGGAACATGTTTCTAGCTACCCAGTGCTGTCTCTCTGTTAGCATCCAATAGTTATTGTTTTCTGTGGCGTTCCCCAAGTCCTGTTACTTTACCCTTAACCTCTGTTGTTGCTGCTCCTCCGTTTATCAAGGACTTCTCTAGGTTTCTGAGATCCAACTTTCGAGGCTAATCATCATTAGTCATCATCTCATGTGAACCCCGCCCGTACTCCCCGCCATTGAGTTGATTCTGACTTAAAGAGACACTATAAGGCAGAGTCAACCACACCATTCTGAGACTGTACATTTTTACTGGAGTAGACTTTGGTCTTCTGACCTTGTAGCTAGCAGCCCAATGTGTAACCTAGTACAGCACCAGAGTTGTTTTGTCTAGTGCAACGCTTCTCAAGCTTCCTCATGCTGTGATCCTTTCATCCAGTTCCTCATGTGGTGGTGATCCCCAACCATAAAATGAAAGCTTCTATGGGCAAAGTGTTGGCTGATGCAAGCACCACCTCCTGATGGAAAGCCACTAGCCAACATCCCACAATTTCAGAAGGTCGCAGAAGAATACGAACCAATAATGCTGAAGAAAGACGTTCAAGCTGCACTGAATGTACTATTCAAAAACAAGCAGGAACTTATGGAATACTAATCGAAATATTTCAACAAGCCAGTGAAGCATTGGAAGCATTCTCTCATCTATTTCAGGAAATTTGGAAGCCAACTACTTGGCCAACTGAGTATAACAGATTCATTACTTGTGCCCATTCTGAAGTTCTAATAGAACTATAGACCAGTATCATTTATATCTCATGCAAGCAGAATTTTGCTGAATTTCATCCGACAAATATTGTAGCAGTACATTGATAAGGAACCACAAGAAGTTCAGGCTGGATTCAGGAAAGAATGTCCTTGTTTTTGCCAGGTGAAGCTTGGCTCAAAGCAGAGAGTACCAGAAAGGTGTTTTCTTGGGTTGTAGTTACTGCATCAATGTACTTGACTGTATGGACTGTAATAAACTGCAGATAACCTGAAGGAGAATGGGAATTCCAGAACAGTTCGTTGTGCTAGTGGAAGGGCTTGTGCATGGACCAAGAGGCAGCTGGGCAAACAGAACAGGGACTAGTTTAAAATCAGGAAAGATGTGTACCAGGGGTTTATTCTCTCACCATACTTATACAACCTACATAATGAACAAATAACGAGAGAAGCGGGCTTAGATGAGGGAGAATGTGGCTTCAGGATCGGAAGAAGGAGTATTAACAACCTGAGCTATGCGGATCTCACAATTCTCTTGCTGAGGAGGGGAGGACTTGAAGCAGTTGCTGATGAAGATCAAGGATTGCAGCTTTCATTATGGATTACAGCTCAAAGTAAGGAAGACCCAAATCCTCACAAGTAGACATCATGATAAGTGGAGAAAAGATCGTTGTCCAAGATTCTGTCTTGCATGTATTCATAATCAATGCTCATGGAAGCAGCAGTCAGATCAAAAGATATATTGCATTAGGCAAATCTGCTGTACAACAGTGCTTTAGAGTAATGAAATGCAAGGGTGTTACTTTGAGCACTAAGGTGTGCCTGATGCAGACATGATATTTTCAATCGCTACATATGCCTGTGACAGTGGGGCATTGGATAAGGAAGACTGAAGAGGATGAATGCATTAAATTATGGTGTTGGTGAAGTGTTCTAAAGGAGCAAGACATCTATCTTGGAAGAAGTAAAGTCAGAATGCTCCTTAGAGGCAAGGATAGGGAGATTTTTGTTTTATATACTTTGGGCATGTTGTCAGGAGAGATCAATCCCCTGAGAAGGCCATCATGTTTGGTAACGTAGATGGGCAGTGAAAAGTTGGAAGGCTCTCAACGCTCAGACATGGGAACAGTTGTGAGGATGGTGCATCACTGTGCAGGTTTCTGTTGTGCACAAGGTCACGGTGAGTAGGAACCCATTTGATGGCATCTTACAATGGCAATTGCCTTTATTTTTTTCTCAGAATAAAAATATAGACTCAATGATTTGTGGTGTGGACTCTGGTCCCTTTCGCCCAACCCAGAAGCCACACAAAAGGAGAAAGGAAGACGAGTGGGGCTGTGAGTCTCCCTGGGGAAATCCACACTGTGGCCTTCTGAGAGGAAGATGGGGAGGTGTCTGCATAGGTGGGAATGACCACCCCGTTTGACGCTGGTCTTATTAAATGCAGGTGCAGAAAATGTGCTGGTTTATGTGCAAAGGTGGAGACCTTCCCTAACTGGGATAGACAGGAGTCCATGGGGGAAAGCAAAAGAGGGTTTTGTGTTTATCTTTGGGTCAAAAGGCTAGTGACAGCCAAGGCAGAGCATTTCCTTGAGACTACCTGCCTGTAAGCTCTCATTAGGATCAGGAGCCAGAGGTTATTTATAAAATTGTACTACAGTTTTGCTATATCTGGGTAGCCAGTTCAACCAGTTCTCATTGAGCAGGTTGTAGAAATTTCCCTTCCAACACATTTCTGTACCATTAGTCTCTAGTATATAAGCTCTGAGAACACAAAGGGCCATTTTTTGCCTCATGGGAAGCGTGCTAGGTTGGATATACTAGAAAAACAAGTCCAGGGGCACTCATATGTTTAAGAAAGAGCTTTATATTAAGAAGTAATTGTATATTAAGAAAACATCCCAGCCTAGTACATATCAAGTCCACCAGTCTGATATTGGCCCCTAAGTCTGATACTAGTCTATACATCCCTCTTCAGATTCATGCAGCCATATGCAATGACACAGAATGCAGGAAGATCACAGGCCAGTGGGTGCAAAGTCTTGTCGATCCAGTGTGATAGCTGCACCTCCAGGGCTCAGAATGGTTTGAAGTGGCACATCAACAGGAAGGTGAGCAGAAAGAGAGAGGAATCAGTCTCCACTGAGCCATGTCTCTTGGCCGTGCTTCCAAATGAAGTCCTCCAGCTCTGAGCTGATTGAGAGGACAAATTCCACCCCTACCCTTGATTTATCCAGTTGACATGAAATTATGTGACTGCCACAGGAAGAGAGACGCGGGGTTCAGGAGTTGGCCTTGTTGTATTCCCCTCATACTGTGAGTTCCCCCACCTTTGCTTGCCCCTCCCTCCCCCTGCCTCCAAAGACTGCAGAGCACTGACATGCCCCCTGTGATGGTTCATACTTGTGCCCATTCACATAACTGCCCTAAGCCCCACTCCAGACCCACTTGAGGGGAGTTCTTTTCTTATCAGGGTGACAAGGAAACTGAAGAAAACAGCGTATGGAAATAGCCTCCCCGAAAGGATTCACACAGGCAGTCATGACTTGGTTGGAAATACAGAAGGAGAAAGAAGCCAGGGGCTGAAGTGCCACCTGGTCCAGGGGAAGATAAATCAC
This sequence comes from Nesogale talazaci, assembly GCA_004026705.1. Classification (NCBI taxonomy): domain Eukaryota; kingdom Metazoa; phylum Chordata; class Mammalia; order Afrosoricida; family Tenrecidae; genus Nesogale; species Nesogale talazaci. The sequence continues at coordinate 3,482 of PVJH01039706.1, read as the reverse complement.
TCGGTGGAAAGTTTATTGGGTGGCAGGATATGAGCAGGGTGAGTCAGAGAAAATGAATGAAGGAGGGTGGTGTTGGACGATGCAGGCGGTCTCCGTGGTGGCTGCTGCTGACGTTATTTGAAAGAGACGTAAGGCTGGCTCTCTAGTCGGGGATAATTAGAGAAGCTCCCTCGGCACCTTCTGGAAGTGGGCTGGTAACCTCCGGGTCCTGCTGTGGATCAATTCCAATCTGCACAATTACATCCTGATGACAACGACTTGGGTGTTCATGCTTATTTGTTTGTCTAAATAAATGTTCCATTATAATTTCTATAATTAGGGTTTTGCATCAGTGAGTGAGAAGAAGGCCACAGAGTTCAACCTGATCCATTTCTTGTGGCAGACAGACCGATTCCTGAGCAGATAGTCCGATTCCTGGGCAGACAGTGGTGTGAGAATTAAAAGGTGGTCTGGAACCATTTTCTGTTATGCTTCCTGAGAAGCCTTTCATTACAGAGAGAAATATAAGACTATGGAGCCTTAAAATAAAAAAAAAAAAGAAGGGAAAAAGGATGATGTCATTCTGATCATCATCATCCCAAACCTGTTGCTGCCCGAGGGGTGTCGACACAGAGCAGACTGTGTTGTTGAGCCTCCTCTCCCCTGAGTTTGTCTTGGGCTCCCTGTCCCTGGTTTATACTGAATCGAGGAGGAGCAAGCCTCTTCCAGGCACAATGATTTCTTATTGGCACAGTTAGAGTGATCACAAAGAGCCCAGGCTTTTTATTGTCTGGGTTCCTTTCTATTGCGGCTGCTACAAATTACCACACAATTAACACCTTAAAATGAGACAAACTTGTTCTGTTATATTCTTGAAGGTCAGGAATCCAAAATTAGTGTGGCTGAGCTAAAGTCATGTTGGCAGGGCTGGCTCCTTCTGGACACTCTGAGGGAAGAATTGGTTTCCTGCTTTTTTCATCATGTCCCAAACCTACTGTCATCAAGTGAACTCTGACTCACAGCAAGCCTAGCTAGGGTTTCCGTGACTGTGTTTGCAGAAGCAGACAGTCTCACCTCTCCTCTGTGGAATGGTTGGTGCTTTTGAAGAGCCAACCTTAAAGTTAATTGCCTAACACTTAACCGACAACACCAACCAGGATTCCCTTTTCAGCACCTAATAACCACTTATTTCACTTTCTATGTAGGACACCTAGTCTGGTTCCTGGTCAATCCACCACCTATGCAGGCAGTCAACACCTGCCTGCCATGCTGCTATGATGGTGTCCAGGTCTCAGCACAGATTCCAGACAGGACAAATTAAGAAGAAAGGCCTGGGGATCTATTTCTGAAAACCATCCAAAGACACCTCATAGATCACAATGTTCTGATCTGCAGCAGCTCATAGTGAAGACACTGGATCTGGTCAGGTCTCCATGAGTGTCTCAAGGGGTCTCCATGAGTAAATTACTCCATGCTAAGTAATACCACCACCACCACCACCATGACGACCACCACTTCTTCCTCCTCCTCCTCCACCACTACCACCACCACTGTCTCCACCTCCACCTCCACCACCACCTCCACCACCACCACCACCACCACCACCACCACCACCACCACCACCTCCACCACCACCACCACCACTACCACCTCTTCCTCCTCCTCCTCCTCCTGCACCACCTCCACCAACATCACCACCTCCTCCTCCTCCTCTTCCTCCATCACCTCCACCATCTGGCTTTTTAGTCCATCACTCAAATGCATCACTCCCATCTCTGCTTTCACCGACATCACTTGCCCAGCTCTGCCTCCCATGTCCTTCATGGAAGGGCCGTCATGACTACCTGCATGACCCACCATGACAGTGCAGGATAATTTGAGCTACGTCAGTATTTGCACCTCATTCACTGCCGACTCCTTTTTCCTATGGACAGTAACCTTTCCAGGTTACCAGGACTAGACCATGGATATCCTTGTAGAGACTTATTCAGTCCTGTACACTGCTCTTCCCTTTACCTCCCATGCTTAGGCACAACTGCCCTCCAAGACCTCTCCTATTTGCGGTTGCCTCTGAGTTCATGATGTTCCTGCTGCCCACACAGTCTCTTTTCCTTGATCACCAAGGCCAAATGTCATCTGCTCAAGGAAACTTCTCTCTTGTTCAGTCCTCTTTGACTTTTTATTTCACTTACCTAATTGCTCTGACTAGAACTTCCAGTAGTATTAATGCAAAACCATATCCTTACCTTTTCTATAATCTTAGGAGAACAGCTTTCAGTCTTTAATCATTGAACATATAGGTGGTGATGGTTTCTCTCTCCATATGATCTTCTTCATGTTAAAGAAACTCTCTTCTATTCTGAGTTCATTGAATGCTTTTTATCATGATTTTTTTTTAATTTTGAAGAATGCTTTCCTGTATCAATGGAGATAATAATGTAACTTTCTCTTTCTCAAGCAATAAAATTTCCCTCCTTTTCTTCTGCCCTACTTATTATTCAATGTTATTATAAATATCACAAGTGGGTGACTTTTACAAACAGAAGCATAGTTTCTCACCGTTTGGGAGGTTTAGAAGTATGAATTCAGAATTCTGGCTCTCAGAGAGTACCTTCTCTTCCTGTACAGGGTGAAAGGAATGCTTTTGTTGCATCTGTGTTTGCTTCCTGGTTCTCTAGAAATCTCCCCACTTCTTGGCATAATGCTTACCTTCTCTCTCCTCTGGTTTGTAAAATCTCTTTTATATATCAAAAGAGATTTATTCATTACTGGAATGGCGGCTTAGGACAACAGTTGTAGGGAATGCCAAGGCCAATTGGTACAGCACAATTCATGAAGAAAATGTTCAGCATCATTCTTAGATAGTGACTGGGGTCTTCCAAGCCTGTGAGTATCTGTCTAAGATGAAATTTTTTGTTTCTTCTCATCAGGAGCAAAGAAGAATAAATAAAATCAAAGACACTTGGAAAGAATCCCTTCAAAATTCTAATGGATCATTGGAACCTCAGACTTCATGAGGCTAAGAAGAGCTAGATGGTGCCTGTGTGCCACCAATGACCTCTCTAATAGGGATCACAGTAGATGGAATTGGATGCAGGAGAAAATGTGGAACAAAACTCAAAATCCTAAAAAGGCCAAGCTTACTGGGTTAGATGAAGATTGGTGAAAACCTCAAAACTATGACTCCTAGTTGCTCTCCAAATCTTGCATTTCCTTCGTGCCTGGGGCTCACATTTCAGGCAGAACATCGACAGCTCTAAGGTGAACAATACCACCAGCGTGGCATGCACTCCTTCGAAAGATCAATCATTCATGACAAAAGGGTAGTAGCACTTTCTCAAGGACAAAATTCAGGAGGCAGGAGGGTCTAGGGAAGAAGGAGGAATGGAAATGGGGACTCAGGGAGGAAGTGGGATGAGAGATGTTACACTATAGTGATGGTAATCAATGACAAGAGACCAAATGTGTATAAATTGCTATGTGAATCTAATCCATAATAAAAA
>PVJH01039705.1:0-16204 GCA_004026705.1 Nesogale talazaci | reverse complement strand
CATTCCTTATGGGGCCAGGCAGCTGTGAACTGCTTTGGTGGGAACATAAGGAGGAGGGAAGAACGCTTCTAACCCACGGGGTTCCCAACCTTCAGGAAGTCTGACTGAGATGTGACGGGGTAGAAGCTCCATATTTCAGAATGATTTTCTGATTCCAACCCCTATGGCCCACTAAGTCCTATTCCAGAAGTCCAGGCTGGGGAATGACTGTTCTGGACACAAAGCAAGACCAGACTTCAGTTTCTTCTTCTGAACCTCCGTTCGGGAACTCTCTCTCTGGGGACACGACTGTTCAGCCTCTGTGGCAGTTGTGGCTCCGAAAGAGCCAGAAGCAAAGACCTCATCTCCTCACTCCCTGCATCTTCTCTGTAACCCTTGGGACCTGGCAGAAACCTAGCCCAGACCTCAGATGCTGATGATGCTGGTGTGTGTGTGTGTGTGTGTGTGAGAGAGAGAGAAAGAGAGAGAGAGAGAGAGAGAGAGAGAGAGAGAGAACAAAGAGATGGGAGTGCTGTCTATCCATTGTCCTTGGCTTGAAATCTCCCCCACTCTGCCCCCTGCCCACATCCTGGCCCCTGTGGCTGGAGGGGTGTGTGTGTGCTGTAGTCTCTGGAATCACTAACAGCTGGCCCACAGGTCAAGTTTCAGACTAATCCAAGCCCAGACAGATCTTCAACCACACCTGCCCTGATGTACGTGGTCAATGATCCATGCATGGCCAAGGGTCCATCCGGCTTGCAGGTGACAAAATTCATAGAAATTACAGGGATCTCTACTATCCATTTAGACGAGAGGTGTCCCAAGGACTTTTCTTTTTTGTCTGAGATAATCATTTCCCCTTCTTCTGTGTGCAAGCAACTGGTCAGGCAGAGGCTAAAGTCGTGGGACTGGGTGTGGCGCCTCATGGGGCTAGCTGCCATCTCTGGGATGGCCAAGGCTGTGTATCCACCTTCTCTGCCCAGCAAGGTTTCCAATTACCCAGATGACGGGTGTGGACACCTCTTCCCAGCCCCTTCCCTTGACGCCCCCCCCCCCCCGAGACTTCATTGCCAGTAGGCGAAGATTCTCACCCTGCAGGCAGAAACAGCTTCTTCCCAGGGGAGTTGAGGTCTCCACTGGACCCCAGCCCGCTCAGTGCTTCAGCTCCCAGGGCCAGCGAAGTATTGTCCATCTATCCAAGTGCTCTTTGGGCCACAGGCTTTGGGATGACCCACTCGGGCCTATAGACATTAACATCTCAGTCCTGCTGCCTTCTTCAGCTCTTTGGAAATCCTTATGCCTCCACAGGCCTTCTGGGGGCAGGGTGGGGCTAGGGATGGGGAGAAGTGTGTTAAGTCATGCATATGTCCCTGTCACTTCATCTTCATAAAATAGTTCTGAGTACAGGCAACTGTGGCTTCCATTTTATAGATCAGAACGCCGAGGTTCAGGCATTTATTTCATTTGTCCAACTTCCAGAGGCCTGAAAGATGGAGCCGGGACCAAGTCTGCGCATCTGTCCAAGACCAAGCTCTAAACTTTTGACTCTTCTGTTCAATATGAAAATGGTTAATTTCCAAAAAAGGAAATAGGTCTCCTTAGAATATTCAGACTGATCCTAAAAATAAACTTATCATACCTGGATTATAGGACTTCAAGATTTTGACCTTGGGGCTGAGACCTGGTGGCGTAGTGGTTGTGCGTGGGACTGCGGTTCAATGGGATGGAGGTTCAGTTCCAGCAGTGGGGCTGGGCCTCCTACTCCCACCACTGAAGAACAGTGGTGCCTCCCCCACAAAAAATAAAAGAATATTCAGACTGATCCTAAAAATAAACTTATCATACCTGGATTATAGGACTTCAAGATTTTGACCATGAAAAAAAGGAAGCTCTTTAATATTCCTTTTTTTTTTAAACCCACACCCCGCCCCTCCTTCAAGCCAAACCCCCACTGCCACTCACCTCTGCCAACAGCTTCACTTCTGAGACCAAACCCATAGGAGTCACCAGGAAGCTAAGTCTGTAGACATTTTACCCAGGGTTGAATTGACCGAGAGTTCAAACTTCTCAGGTTCTGATGCCCCCGTTGCCCAGACTGACAGTACCACCGAGAGAAGCAAGCCAACATAATGCCAAAGCACCTTCCAACTCCATTCACCCAGAGGGGGAAAGAGAAGCGTTTGGTGGACTGAAGGTTTTTTTCTTTCTTTTTTTTGTTTTTGTTTTTGTTTTTTTTTTTGACATCACTGCCCTCAGGTGGTGGGAGTAGGAGGCCCAGCCTTTGCTCCATGGAGCTGGAATCGAACCTCCATCCCAGTGGGCCACAGTCCCACGCACAACCACTACGCCACCGGGGCTCAGCCCAAAGGTTTCTTAACTTAATCCCATAATGACCCACAAAGGTGCACTCTCTTTAAATTTGGGGTGAAAGGTGGCACACACTTCAGGGTGTGGCTTTCTGGGGTGTGCAGGCTCCACTGATCTGAGCCTGATGGAAGATTTCAAGGACAGCTGAAAGTCAACAAAGGGGTATCGTGCCCCTCCGGGGAACCATCGTCCACATTCAACCTTTCTCAGCCCATGCTCGGCCTTGTTGCACCTGCCTCTTCTCCACACGTTGGGAGGGGGAGGCCGGAGTGTTTTGAGGAGACTTGGTGTGAAGCTGGACATTAACCAAAAGTCAGCAGATCGGAAGCACTAGGCTCTCAGAGGAAGACAGACGAAGCTTTTGAGTCTCACAGAAAGTTGCAGTCTGGAAAACCCAGCGGGCAGTTCTCCTCCATCCTAGGGGGTCCGATGAGTGGGAATCAACTCAATGACGGTGACTTTAGAGTATTTTGAAGCAGCTCTGAGACATAATGGGAACCTAAAAGATTTCATTTTGAATCTTCAACAGAAAAGGATTTAGGGTTTTGTTGTTTTTAACAGAATCTCCATGTCGTTATCATACCTAACAATGTCAACAATATTCTTTTAATACCATCATGTTTAAATTTCCTCAGTTTCAAAAATACCTCTCTTTACATTTTGTTTGTGGAAATCAGCATCTCAATAAAGTTCACCTGTTTATTTTATAGTCATGCCTCTTAACTTTCTTATATCCTATAACATATTCTCCTCCTTTCATGCTATTTAGTTCTCCAGGAAAAGCCCAGATCAACTCAATTCTCAAAAAATATAGTTCAACCTTTAAAAAAAGAATGTTATCGGGGCTGAGCCCCGGTGGCGTAGTGGTTGTGTGCGGGACTGCGGCCCACTGGGACGGAGGTTCAATTCCAGCAGTGGGGCTGGGCCTCCTACTCCCACTACCGGAGAGCAGTGATGCCCCCCAAAAAACAAAACAAAAAACAAATGTTATCTTGCACTTCTGTGTGTTGGACCAAGTAACTCCACCCCCGCCCCCCTACCCCACTCCCAGCTCTGCTCCACCTGTCTTCTGGCCATGGCAGCCGAGAGAGACATGACAGATAACACACCGTTCTCTTTGCTTCTGCCCGAAGAGGTGGAGCTGGAACAGGTAAACAACTCACTCGTGTACCATTCCCCAGGGGCTAGACGTACTTTCGAAATGGGAGGGCTTCCTTCTCTCCCACACTGTGGATGGGATCCCCTGAATGAGTTTGGGGTGATCTGGGTTTCAGGAAGGGTTGAATATACAACTCTCAATCTAGAAGAAAGGTTAAACAGGACTCTAATTCAGTGGTTCTCAACCTATGAGTTGTGGCCTCTTTGGGGGTCGAAAGACCCTTTCACAGGGCTTGCCCAATTCATAACAGCAGCAAAATTACAGTGATGAAGTAGCAGTGAAAATAATTTTATTTTCCACAACACGAGGAACTGTATGAAATGGTCTTGGCATTAGGAAGGTTGAGAACCACTGGTCTGATTCCTGATTTGGGGAAGCCTCCAGAGGCATCCATGATTTCTTCCAAAGAGCACAGGCTGCCCTGAATTGAAGAGGCTGGTTCGATTCTACCACCTCTTACTCTTTCCTGCTCCGAGGACATCCTTAACATGGGGGTGGGCTTCTGTCCCAGCTCTGACAAATGTGGCCTGCTGTCCTTGAACTGACCTTCTTTTCTCTGACCCTCAATGTCCTCATCTGTAAAAGGGGAATGCCCAGCCTTCCCCCAAGTAAACGGAGTCAAGTGCAGAGTCTGTCAACCGTGACCAGTTGGAACTGTTGCTGCACAGTTGGCCAGGGTAAAGAATTCTGCTGAGAAGGACCCAGGAACAACCTGGCCACCAGCCTGCGAAGGGGCACTGCTCTGCACTGCAGCCCCTCCCTCCCACCCATCACAACTGCCCAAGGAGCCTGGAGTCCAGATGTTGCTCCCCAGCCCCCGAGCTTGTCCCCCGCCAGTATACATACTACCCTCCCCGCCCTCTTTTTCCAGTGCTCTTGAGACATCAACCATCCCCAAACCAAGAGGAACAGCAAAAACACCTTGGGGGCACTGAGGACAAAAGCTGGAGGGGACCCACCCAGCTGCAGCCAACGAGCTCTGTGCTCCACGCTCCCTGCTTCTGCTCCAGAGTCTCTCTGCCCCAACCAGGCTCTGGGTGACCTAAAGGCAGAGCCATCTGTGAGCAGCCGTGTTCCTGAAGAGCCCTCCCATTTTTCATTTCCAAACTACACCGCGCTCATAAAAAGCCAGAGAATGTAATAAATTCTCCCCGGCAGGACATGGTTTTAATTAATTATTGAGTTATTCAAGGTGACTCATGTGTGAACGCAGTCTACCCTCATAAACTGGATCTCACGTCATCTATCCTGAGTACATGGGCGGCTTGTGCTCCTCCCGAAGATCTCATGGCAACCCCCCATACATTTATCCTCTCAAAATCTCTTCAACGTAGATATGAAAATGATAACAATGTACAAGCTATGGGGGGCGGTATGCGAGAGGGGGAGGGGGAAAAGAGCTGATGCCAAAGGCTCAATAGAAAGTAAATGTCAAAAAAAAAAGTAAATGTCTAGAAAAGAATGAGGGCAACATATATATGAATACACCTGATTCAATGGATGTATGGCTTCTGATAAGAGTTGTATGAACCCCCGATAAAATGATTTTTTGTTTGTTTTGTTTTTTTTGGGGGGGGGTATCACTGCTCTCCGGCGGTGGGAGTAGGAGGCCCAGCCCCACTGCTGGAGTTGAACCTCCGTCCCAGTGGGCTGCAGTCTCGTGCACAACCACTACGCCACCGGGGCTCAGCCCATGAATATAACTTTATAAACTAAAATTCACACACATAGAATTCACCTACTAGTTTTTAGTATATTCATCAATTAGGCAACAACCAGCACTAACTTTAAGACATTTTCTTCCCTTTTTTTTTTGGGGGGGGGCATCACTGCTCTCCGGCGGTGGGAGTAGGAGGCCCAGCCCCACTGCTGGAATTGAACCTCCGTCCCAATGGGCCGCAGTCCCGCGCACAACCATGACGCCACCGAGGCTCAGCCCTAATAAAATGATTTTTTAAAAAAATTTCTTCACCTTAAGTAGACTGTGTGTACCAGTTAGAGGTTTTGTGATCTTGAGTGTTGATTTGAGGGGGTGCCCAGGAAAGTCTCATTTATGCACATACCTTTTTGACTGTCACTTGTTTTGTCATCTTTGCAAAGGGGGTGTGAAGCCATCTCTCATGCTCTCTGCTGTTTTTTCTGCGGACTCGGCAGCCAGAGTTCCTCCGACTGCTGGAGCTTCTGACGGTCTGTTTTTATCATCCGCGATCCGTGTTCCTCGCTGGTCCTCTAGACTTTGATGAGTCTAGGACTTGTGCCTGGGAGTCATACTCCTTTCCATTTAATCTTTGAAAGCGCTTGTCTCGAGCCCCCACATCGACAATACAAACTTCTGCCCAGGATGGAAGAGGAACCAAAATATGGAAATAAGCATTGACATTCCCAGGGACCACAAGATCGGTAGTTGGAACCCACCAGCCGCTCGGTGGGAGAAAGGTGGGACTTTGTACTCCTGCAAAGAGTTCCACCCTCAGAGGGCAGTTCTGCACTGTCCACACGGTCGCTGTGGGTCTGAACTGACCTGAAGGCACACCTTCCATCCAGGAGGTCTCCTCTTGTATATCCTGTGTTTCTGTCCATAATTTCCTACACGTACTTTTTTTGTTTTGTTTTGTTTTGTTTTTGTTTTTTAGGCATCACTGTTCTCCGGTGGTGGTGGGAGTAGGAGGCCTAGCCCCACTGCTGGAATTGAACCTCCCTCCCAGTGGGCCGCAGTCCCGCGCACAACCACTACGCCCCCGGGGTTCAGCCTACACGTACTTTGGAGTTGATCAAGTTCTTTAGTAGTTCTCATCCTGATTTATTCCAGTCATGGAGGTTATTTCCATATTCTGTTTTATAATGGTCCTTGAATGTTCATTTTTCCTGCTGGGGGGGGGGGCACAGTTCTTCTCTACCCTGTGTTTGTTTCTTCAATTTGAGCTTAAACTCTTTGCAGGCAATCCTCTTCATGAGCACGAGGAACACTTAAGTTCCATGTGTTCAAATATTCTTTTTCTTTTCTTAATTTTTTTTTTAGGGCATCACTGCCCTGGTGGTGGGAGTAGGAGGCCCAGCCCTTGCTCCTGTGAGCGGGAATTGAACCTCCGTCCCAGTGGGCCGCAGTCCCGCGCACAACCACCACGCCACCGGGGCTCAGCCCGTGTTCAAATATTCTAAGCATGTTCTTTACTCTTTTGCAGAACGTCAAGCAGTTACCACTTTGACTAGTTCATCTCTTTCTTTAGCGTGAGTGTCCTGAGAGGCTGCAAGTATTGCGTGTTTCGGCATAAACTCAGTCATAAACCAAAACATCGTGCTCAGATTCTGGGATTAGTCCTGCTTGGGCTTCCAGGTTCCACATCATCAAAGAGTCTACAATTTCTAAATTTCCTTGGGTCGCTGTGAGTCCTATTGACCCTGTGGCAGTTGAGTGTTTGAGTTGGAGTCTTGGGAGTTGGGGATCTGAGGAGCAGACACTGAAGGAGAACCTGAAGGTGGGGCAGGCAGTCTTCTGGCCATTCTGGGCAACCTCACTTTGTTCCAGGCTCTCTCTCTAACTATGGAGGGGGTGGCTGATCCCTGACAGACTGTGAGCCTGACCTATAAGAAGTCGATCAGAGAAGGAAGATGGGAGACTCCCACCTGGGTGACCGCTCTGTCTTTGGGGGAAGTCGGGAGAGGAAGAGAGAAGAGGGCAGGAAGGAGACAGAAGGGTCTTTGTGGGGCCCTGCGCAGAGGAATCCTGAGCAGAGAGGAGGGCCTCCTCTGGCTTTCCCCTGCCTAGTGTTCTTGCTCCTTGCTGTCTTCTAATTTCCTTCCCTCACCTAGGAGTCACTTTAATTTTTTTGAAATTTCCCTTTTACTAGAAGGGTACCTGGATTCTAAACCTCCTTCAATTCTCTCCTGAACCTAGAATTCTGTCCTGGCTGATCCCTGAGATTCCCTGGGACCTTCCAAATGAGGGGGAGAGAGAGACAGAGAGAGAGAATGTCTCAAAGTGTCAGCTTAAAAAGAAATGTTTTTGTTTGTTTCTTTCCACTTGTGGCCAGAGGAGATGCCAAAGTGAAAGTGAATGAATTCCTCTTCCTCAATCAAGCCTACTTGAATTTTTAGTTTCAGTAGTAAAGAAAAAACTTCGGAAGTTTCAGAATGTGTGGAAATTTAATAAACGAAAGCCGTGTGGGGTCAGCTTCCCACTACAAGGGCTCGCAAGCGGCCAGGAACAGAGAGCAGCCACCACCTTCAAGCCCAGGCTCCAACAAACCCCTGAGAAGGGATGGGCTACCATATAAGCTGAGTTTTTCCGCACTTTTTTTGGTGTGTGGGAAAATTAGGTGCCTCGGCTGATCTTCCGGTTGGCTTATACTCAAACATATACAGCAATTCCTTCACCAGACATGAAGCATAGAGTTCAAGAAACTCTCTCCTTCCAAGAGAAAGTGATGGCCATTCGTGACAGACAGACCCACGCATGGATGAGGAAGGCTGGAGGTGGGAGTTAAAGAAATAAGAGAATTTCAGAACTTGTTAAAGCCGAAAGGGATAGCTGAGCCAGGACAGCTGCCCCTTGTGAGCGGTCTGGACTGGAGGGCAGCCAGCCAGCAGGCCAGCTGGAATCAGCCAGAACTCCTACCAACACAGATACACATTGCCCGGTTTAACACCACTCAACTGGTCTTAGAAAATTAAAAAAAAAATGCCAAGGAGGTCCACCAATTCCGGGAGAAATTGGTTGGAGTCCTTGTGCAGCTTCTCTGCCCCCAGAACCATCCAGGTTAGCCAGTGTTCCGATCCCTGGGCTCACCCTGGAGTGACTGAGCCAGCTCCCTTTCCTGAATCTGCGGAATGGAGTCCAGAGGCCAAGAGCTGACTGCCCCTCTGGGAAGAGGAGAAACCACTGCCCACCCCCCCACTGATTGGATATCAAAAGGTAAAGGTTTGAGTTTGTTGTTTATAAACAAAACAAACTTCAGGCGTCCGCTTTCATCCTATCTCTCTCCATGAAACTCCCAGGTGATTGAGCCTAATCCACCCTTTGAAAGGTTTTTGGACTTTGGCTTTTTTTTTTTTTTTTTTAAGGTTTTTGTCTTTACGGTTAATCTTATTTTCAGTCATCTACTCTGGCTTGGTCAGACAGTGTCACAGTATCATTTCCATGACGGAAATCAAAGCATTTGTGTAAATACACAGATTCCAAGTGTCTCCCCTTCCCCCGCCGCCCCCCCCAGTCTGTCAAGTCCATGACTCCAGTAAGACCCTGCTGTTTGGTTTCAGCCACGTGGCAGTTCTTGGGCTGAGAGAGTGAGTGAGTGAGAGAGAGAGTGAGTGAGTGAGAGAGTGAGTGAGTGAGTGAGTGGCTCACAAGGGGTAGCAGAACCCCCAATGAAGGTGGAAGGGGTGGGAGGCAGTGCAGGTCAGGAAACTGCCACCTGTGGGCAGGTCTTGCCAGCTTACACTTTCCTTGATCTTTGAGCACAGCTTTCTCTGGACTGCTGGGAAGCTGTGGCCGGGAGAAGGGATCATGAAGGGGGTGGGGGGGAATGCATTGACTTTCAAATCAGAGCTCGTCTCCTAGAGGGCTCCTTTGAGGGGGCTCCTGGTGGGTGAGACACCCTTGAAAATTCCTCCACACCGGCCCTGAGGCAGCGCAGGAAGAACTGTGAGGCCGGCAGGGGCTGACCGACCGGCAGTGGGTCGGGTCGGGAAAGGACGGCATCTCACAATAGCACCGACAACTTGGTTGTCCCCTTACTCCTCAGCCCCCGTCCCCCCTCTCCCCACCCCAGGCTCGCAGTTCCCTCTCCAGGGTTGCTAAGAATCCCCCTGACAGACAAACCACCACCGAGAGGTTCCCCTCGGCTGGCTTCTACACCCAATCCTTCTGGCGACTCTCCTGATTGTTGCGTGAGGTCCCAACCTTTTGACAAGGGGCACTCAGAAGACAAGCTAGGCAGGAAAGAGGTTTTGGTCTAAGGGTGATTTAGGTCGTGCAAGGGTGAGCCCAACCCCTCGTTCTTCTGTGTGGAAGAGGGTTGGTGTTAGAGAGTCTCCCCAGCTAGGGGGAAATCCGTCGGGAGAGCCCTGAAGTCACCAGCATTGCTAAGGACGCTTCCCCCTCTGTTCGCCATGATTTGGTGGGGTGGCCTGAGGTCGGGGACTTTAGGCCTGTGGACTCCCTCACCAGAAAGGGCCCGATGGGCCGACATTCTTTCGTTTAACCTTTAGTGGGGAGTCAGCCCTACCCAGCGAATTGTCGAAAGCGTGGCCCCAGTTGTCCTGTCCGGTGGGGTGGGAGAAGGTGGAGCTATTCCTGTACTCAGGATCCTGGGTTTGGGATGGGGTAGAGGGAGAATTTCGCTCTAATTGGCTTCCTGGAATCTGGTGCTCGGGAATCTGGTGCTCGCGTCTGTGTGCATTCTTTATATTTGTTTTCCTCTGGAGACAGGGACCCCTGGGAGAGATGGCCCCGCGCGACAGGCCCCTGGTTGGTAAACCCCCCTGTCCCTTCGCCACCTCTGCCGCTGCCGAGAGTCCGGCCGGGGGGGCTCATCTTCACAGCCAAGAAGAGTCCGGGGAAGTAGAGGAGCCGCAGCCACAGAAAATAGGTTTCAATTTGAAATTGAGCGATTCGAATGCGGCATAACTTTTGGACTGTCTCACGCAACTAATTTCCCTTCTTCATGCTGGAGGAAGAAATCGTGGTTCTACAGATCTGATTTGGGATGATCTTTCGTTTCTGTGTCCCCCTCACTGTGTGTGTGTGTAACCAAGTTGTTGCTTCTGAGACGTTTACAGAGTTTAACTCAACGAGAGAACATTTCAAAAGCAGTTCAGCTCTGTAAACCTCATCTCCAGAAAAGTGAAGAACACCAGTTGTGGTTTTTCAAAAAGTTGATTACCAAATAAATTGTCCAATTTTCTAATGATCTCAGAAAATCTAAATCTAGTAGACTACATCAATCTGCGTTTAGATAAGTTACAAATTTGCTTAATAAGCATATATCTTTATGTCTCTGGGTATATATGCGTCTCTATCTTTATGCTTCAAAAAGTTTATGGGAAAAGTAAAATAAAAAGTTAATAAAATTTCCCATCAAACTTGTTGACACCTCATAGGTACCTGGCCTGAAAGGAACGAGGTGGCAGGGTGCTTTCCTAGACAGCAAACTTGGAATCTCAGCGCGGTGGTGGTTTCAATGCTCAAAATTGCCCCAAACAAGTTTGTGATGACTCTACATAAATCACCATTCTTAAAATAGCCATGTCCAGATTTTAAATGCTTAAAAAGCTGGGTGATGCATGCCAAAGGAAGAACTTAGAATTACAAAAGAGACTCCAAGGTGAGGGAAAGGAGAAGCTGCTAGAAGCTGCTGGGCCTGTCCCCCATCCCACCCTCTGGGCCCCTGCCCTGCCAACCCCATTCCTAGAGTTCCTGGGTGCCTTGATCACAGAGCAGCATCTCAGCTACCCAGCTTTATATTTTGCGTTGAATTTAAAAGCATAACACACCTTAACACATTGTGGATGGATCCTGAGTTTATCTAGTCTTTAATGTGTTAACCTGCAGATGGGTTTTGGATCTTCACTACTTCCCCACCGTTTCACATTGATTTGGTTGCTTGATTTTTAACTTCTTGATTTTAAAATATCCGGTCTTTAATGTGTTAATCATGTACCAAAGCCAGTTCCTTGTTCATCAGTGTTGATTGCCTTATTGTGTGGGTCTCTACGGGTCAGAAATTCACTGGACAGTAGTGAGTTCCAGGTGTGTTGTTGTTGTGTTTAGGGTTTTTTGACTGTCATTTACTAAACCAGGCAACTGGTTATTAATGGATTGTTCATTTTAATTTCCTTCATTCCTTTTAATTTTCAATTCAAGCAATTAATCTTACTATATATGCTAGTATGTATATATATACACTATATATAGTATATATAGATATTCCTTTAGAGATGGGCTGAATCAAATGATTTGTGTATTTTTTATTTTCCTAGAGCTTGAACATATTTTCAGAGGTTTAGAAGCCATTTATATGTCTTTCTTTCCCCTCAGAAAAGCATTTGTTGGTTTCCTGCTATTTTTCTATTGTTTTTTGTTGATTGGTCTTTTCTTCTCATTTATTTTGTTTTTATGTCCTACTAAAACTGTTTGTGTTTACTTTGTAATGAAGATTATATGTGAAAGGTCTAAAATCTATAAGTTCTAGACCTGATACACGTACTCCAGTCCTCGGTACTGGGGTTTTTCTAATGATCTTTTCCCAGTGGTGGAGGGCTGATTGTGAGGCTTTGGAATTTGGATTTAATATTCCCCATTTGGATTTTCTACTCTTGAATTCCATTTTCATTGCAAAGTGGAGCGAGATCTCACCCCGTAAACATTTCCCCGTCTTCTGTAACTCTTATTTTCTCTAGCTCTTCAAGCTTAGGAGGCATCGTTGTAAAAGCCGCACTGAGCTGCGAGACACTGGATGCTGAAGAAAGCAGATCCCAGTGCCAGCGCCCAACACGGCTTCTTTCCTCTAAGTCTCAGCCAAGTCCCAAACAAACATCCCTCCCCAGCTCTCCACAGGCACTGCCAGAACCTGATAACATCTAGAAGACAATTGAAGGAGGTCTAAGATAGGGGCCCACTGCCAGACATCTGTTAGGTGGTTTTTAGATTCACCCCTTTCAGCCCAGTAATCCCCGGTGAACTGGGGGTAGGCAAAGCCATACTCTCTCCTGTTGTCAAGAACTCTCGTAGTCACCCTGCTGATTTATGACCTCTCCCCAGGGAGTGTGTGTGTGTATGTGTGTGTGTGTGTAGGGGATGTAGAAGGAGTGGATACCAGTCTGGGGATGGGAAGGCACAGGAGACGGTTAAGATGGTAAATGAGGACTGAGCATCTAGGCGTGGGAGAGGCTGCAGAGGCCTTCTCCAGCATCTTGGAAAAGTGCCTGATGAAAGTGGTGCATTCTGGGATCCAAGTACTCAGCCTGGACTAGGGTTTTCCAAAGTTTTATTATTTTCACCTTAGAAGATCCTCGGAAAAAGACAAGACTTTCTACCTCCTTAAAGGGTTATGTCTCATAGCATCTTATTTGATCCTCCTTTTAACCTATGTAAGAGTTGTATCAGTTTAAAAAGTGAAGGGGATACACTTGGATGAAGCCTCCAGTAAATTCCCAGGTATAGGAATAGCCTTGCTACCATGCAGAGAGCATTGGAAAGTAGATTATGGCATTTGTAATGAGTTTAAAGCTTTAGTACCTCATCATTTGATCTCCATTTTAACTCTCTTTAAAGTTGTTCTAGTTTTTAACTATTTTCTGCTTTCTTTTCTTTTCTTTTTTTTGTGGCATCACTGCCCTGGTGGGAGTAGGAAGTCCAGCCTTGCTCCTGGAGAGCTGCTGCTGGACTTGAACCGCCAACCCTGTGGGCTGTAGCCCCGCACACAACCACTACGCCACCGGGGCTCAGCCCTCAAATAATGACTTTTTAAATCTATTTCTTTTTTGTCTAAAGACCCCATCCCAAGAGAAGTCTGGATGGGCTTTCTTACCTGCTTTTTTTGTAAATGAAACAGGTTTCCGGCTGAGCCCCGGGGGCGTCGTGGTTGTGCGCGGGACTGCGGCCCACTGGGACGGAGGTTCAATTCCAGCAGTGGGGCTGGGCCTCTTACTCCCACCGCCGGAGAGCAGTGATGCCTCACACACACAAAAAAAGAAACAGGTTTCCCCCTCCCTGGGCAAGGCGTCCTTGGCCAGTACTTTGCTGAAGGTGTATTCCTCAGGAATGCTTTCACCATTTTGTTTTTGATGCAGACTGAGTTGCATCCTGTATAAAACCCAGATGAGGAACAAGGCACCACTAGAGGAAGGTCTTTAGAAGGACTCTGGCCTTACAGATTTGTACGTTCAGGAGCTGGGTCTACTTCAACCTTGAGGTGACTTAACTGCGAACATTCCCTGAGCATTTCATGCATGAGGTGGCAGAAACTGGGGGACTCCTCAAGGAAGGGTGGGAGATTTCCATCTGAGCTACAAGTCTCCTGGCCAGGGTTTGACTCTAAAAACGAAGTCGACTTTTTGCAAGGGTTTGTTATGTTTACCCCTTCTGAATTGTTGGCAGTGAGATGGATCTTAGATTAATTTAATTCCAAAGCTTACATAAGATGTGTCCAAGAATGGACTGCATGGTCGACAGATGTTAACTTGGATGAAATGGAAGTCCACCCAAGGGAGGAGAGAAATCAGGGGAAGGGTAAACTCTTGAGGAAGAGGTTTGGTTGGTCGTTTAGAGGGTTGAATACAAATTTGATGATTTGACACGCCAACCATGAGCGATCCAATTTACAATAAACATGTTATGTAAAAGATAGATTCAAGCCAGGCCTTACTAATGATTTCTTTTTTGTTGTTAAAAGACCATCCCAGGGACTGAGCCCCGGTGGTGTCGTGGTTGTGCGTGGGACTGCGGCCCACTGGGACGGAGGTTCAATTCACGCTCACAGGAGCAAAGGATGGGCCTCCTACTCCCACCACCAGGGCAGTGATGCCTAAAAAAAAAATTTAAAAAAAGACCATCCCAGGAGAAGTCTGATGAGCTTTCTTAGATGATTTCCCACCAAACCACATAGAACATGTCGAGCTCATTAGCAGATGGGAAAATGTATTTATCCAAAATGTATCTGATTTAGTCACATGAGAAATGATTTATCAGAATTAGTCAATCCTCTATTTGCGTTTAAGAGTTTATCCTTGGATTGCCCTTTCCAACCGCCTAATCATGCTGCCTCTCAGGACCAAAGGGGCTTCCAGGGTGACTCCCGAGAGAGGCCCCTCTTGAGGGAGAAGGAATGAGGAAAGGAGTGGGAGTTGGGACAGATGTGAGTCAGACCAGTGTTGCTGATGGCTGCGGGGGCACCTGAAGGGACAGCCCTGGGAAGAAGCCACTGGAGTTGTCATGACCGCATCCTCTACCCTGGTCAGATGATCTAGGGTACAGGGTGGGGGGCCTGATTTACAGTGGTTTCGTCCAAACTCTACGTTGGGAGGCAGGCGGGAGTAGATCAGCTGGATATCCCCCCCACACACACTGGTCTTTTCAGTGTCGGACACTGTCGGTCTGATGCGGCTTGTTTATGAGCAAGATTCAGAGAGCAGAGACCCAGAGGAAAGGGCAAATGCCAGTTGGATATTTATTCAATTCAATCCCCTTCCCCGCAGTAATATTGAGGTCAGAGGAATTTCTAACTTCAATTTCTGAACTGACTTACCATTTTCTGCCATTAACTTTCTCCTTTCTTATCTCTGGGAGTTTACTGTTTCCCTGAGTGTCTCAGGGAAAGCTGGTGTCTACTGGGCAGATTGAGCAGGGGAGTCAGACCCACAGGGTGCCCCTTCACGCAGAGCTGGTTTCCCCCTGGGGCAGGGCAGGGGGGAGTGGGGCTGGGCAGCAGAAGAACCTTGTGGAGTGGCTGAGCCCAGCTCCGAGGGGGAAATGCAGACACACCCCCAGCTTGGGTCGGGGAAAGGACAGGCTTCCAAGCCTAGAAAAGCAAAGAAGTTAACGATGTTTGGCTGTCTGGGGGCTTATCAGTTCCAAGGGTCAGGCGGGGGCTGCCGACTTGACTTGGTGGGGCAGGTATTGCGTTCAGGGTTGGAGCGGCCCCACTGGGGTCCGCCGCTGGGCTCTTCAGAGCAGGAAGGCGGGTGGCCGGGGGGTGGGGGGGAACTATTAGCTCTCTTGGACGGTAAGGTGAAAAAAGGGGTCCTCGGAAAACAAGGTTGCAAAGAGGGAGATACTGCTACACACCACACACACACACACACACACACACACACACACACGGCCTCTCCTCTTATCCAGAGGCTCACTTCCTCAAGCCCCAGGAACTCCAGCCCCTGGTCTGTAGAGGAAGGCAAGTTCGGGGTTCCTTGGTCACTGCCGCCTCCTCCCCTGAGCGAGAGGGGAGGTGCGAGTGCAGAACCGGCGGCGGCGGCGGGAGTCCCAGGTAGCGGCAAGCGAGTGGTGCGGGTGCCCCTGCGCAGTCCGAGACCTCCAGCTTCCCCCGGGCGGGCAGGTCTGAGGTCCGGGTGGGGGGCCGGTGGGGTCCTCGCTGTCGGGCTCGGAGTCGCGGAGGCATTTATTGGCCGGGCGGGGTGGGAAGGCCAAGTTCAGACTTCCTCCACGTCGGCGGGCTCGGCGCCTCCCTTCCCAGCCGTGAACCCGGCCCCTGACCTCGCGCCATCGCGGCCTCTGTCGCAGGGTAAACATCCTCCGCACTCTGGAAACTGGTGGGACGAGAAGGGCGAGGGAGGGAGCCCGAGGGGAGGGGACTCTGAAAGCCCGGCTGTCCCCTGGAGGTTGGGGGACCAGGACACAGCCCACTGGGGAAGCAGAGGCTGGAAAGGGCGCTCCCCACCCCCCACCCCAGCAGAGCTCTGGGCCTCGGGAAACACAGGACTAACCAAGTGTGGCAAGGATGGGGAGAGGCCTGGGGAGGTGCCAGGCCGGTTTGCCGTGGCTCAGAGTCCCCTGAAGAACCTTTGTCCAGTGGAGTTAAAAACACGCAGGGACGGACCCCTTTCCGGAGGAAGCAGGCAGACATCCTCACTCCATCCTACGGAGAGACTTGGAGAGCAAACGTTCAGAATCTGTCGAGTTTTTAAACACCGAGGGGCCGAAGTCTTTTTTGCTCCAGTTTTAAAATTGCTCTTGGAACAAGAATC
>PVJH01039704.1:0-16226 GCA_004026705.1 Nesogale talazaci | reverse complement strand
GCCCCCCCCCCCCCCCCACTACTGTTTCTGGGGATTCAGGAAGTAGAGGAATGATGTGTGATTCCTCGGTGCTATACTGCACCTTGGTTGAATCATCCCTTCCTTATAATCCTTCTTTAGGGGGATGTCCAATTGTGTACAGATGGGGCTTTGGGCCTCCACTCCAACCCCCCTTGTTTGCATCGATATAGCTGTTTGTTTGGATACCTGACACCATTGACACCTGATGATCACACAGGCTGGTGTGCTTCTTCCATGTGGGCTTATTTGCTTCTGCATGTGCTTCTCTTTAAAGACACTTTATTTAATAGATATTGTTGACCCATTAGCATTGAACTCAGAGCCAGCAGTACTGTAAGCTCATGCCTGCACAATGCTGGTCTCTCACACGTATCTTCACCATCAGGCACATCACAGCCTTCTAGAGCTTAGGAACGTTAGAGAGCAAAGCAGCACTATGCCCGGGAGCCCTCTCTCTTCAACAAGAAAGCCACCAACAAAAAGCCCCAAGGTATGAAAAGTGGCACTAAGTCGACCACCAAAAGTCCACTTGTTTATAGTATGGGAGCAGAAACTCAAACGCAGAGCATCGCCTCATTTAACCTCTGCTGAGAACGGGAGCTGGGCAACTCCGTCTTTTGCACCACTTTTTTATTGTTCTGCCCATCTCCCCAATCGTAAGTATTGATTTGGGGGTTACAAATAGATTTGAGTGAGTAGGCACTATCACAAATACAGCTTCAGCAAATGATGAGACTCCATTACATGGAAGATGCTAGGTGAGAGGACCTCGGGAGAAAAGAAACAAAGAAAGCAGGAAAGAAGGATTGGTTACTGACTGGAAGGGGCCATCCGAGGGAGGGGCTCTCTGGGGTCCCAGGCCATTTCCTGCTCTCACTGTAGGCGCTGGCTGTGTTTCCATGCAGGCAAACATAGTCAGCCTTAAGATGTGTGTGCTTCCCTGTATGTAGGTTACACTTCAATAAAAAGAATGAAAGGAAAAGGGCACTATGTTTCCTTTTTTCAGACAAGGAAGCTTCCTGAACTTGTCTCTGGTTCTGATTCTCACAAAACTAATTTTATCAAAACAGATGTTTTTCTACCTTGGAGGTCCAACTGAATTCCTAACCCTGCTCTCCGCTGATTTTAACATGTCACCAGCGTCTACGTGTTGGTCTCAGCATTGCCGCCCTTCACTTATGTCCTCGAGATTCCTGACTCAGTCCAGCTCCCTCTGCTTAACTGGGATCCTCAGTGGTCAGTTGGGCTTTATAATCCCCATGTGGACAATCTTACTTTGTTCCCTTCTTCTTTTGAAAAGCATATGTCTGCCATTATCTTCAGCCCAACTTGGTTCTTTATAAAATTAAAAATATATATACTGACCTTAGCAAGAACCAACATTTTATTTATAGAGAGTGAATGGCTATGAACTTACAAGAGAGGAGGATAGCATCAACAGGCTGTAATTAAAGGCAATTATGTTTAGAGGTGAAGGTGGGGGGGGGGAAGACCTTAAGTAACAATTAAAGAAAATGTGTAAGTTTCTTCTGATGTTCTCCCGCCTGATACTACCCAACTGAAGACAAGCAACAAAGCAGTTGCCATCCTGGAGACTCCATGTACTGTAGTGTAGAACTGTGCTCACCAGAGTGTCAACGATAAGACCGTTCTGAAGCAGATCACCAGGCCTTTCTTCCTACGTGTCTCTAGGTGGATTTTAATTACTAACTTTTCAACTTGTAGGTGAGGACTTCAATGTTTCTATTCAGCGTCTCATAGGAGATAGTGTGCAAGTGAATTGTTTTGGGGGAAAGCTGAATAAATGATAAAATTTGATCTTGACTAGGACAGCAGGGTGAAACACATCCTCAGGAATAATATTTGATAGGAGAAGAGACAAGTAGGGAGAACATTTTGTGTTTTCCAAAAACCAGATCCCAAGGAGACATTTCCTAATACAAATAAGAAAGAAGTTGACCAAGACCATCAAGAAGAGGTGGGTCGGGCTTAGTTAAAGGGAGAGGTAGAGAGATGTTGGCTGAGAGATTTCTGAGTGTCCACGGCACAGAAGCTGCTAGTCCCAGGGGCAGGGCTGCCAAACTTTAATTCTGACTAGGATCCAGGGCAAAAAATGGATAAGATGGCTTTCTGTACTCACTCTCACAGCTTACCAGGCAGCTGGGGAGGAAAGAAGAGGTCAAAAATGAAAAAGTCTAATGTGTTTGTTAAGGTTGTATCAAACTATATCATACAACCAGGTCAAAGTCCCAGACTTAACGGCCGAGAAGACTTAGTTTGCAGATCAAAAGCGCCTCACCTTTTGGTCAAAACACTTCAGTCAACTCACAGTAGTAATAAAAGTCTTGCATTCAAACAAGATTTTATTGTGAACCAAACACTCTAAAGATTCCTTCATTCAATTATTTCCTAAGGTCCTTGTGAGGGGTGTTGTCCTAAAGACCCAAAGCTCTAAGAAGGAGCCCATGGAGAAAGGGCTTACTCCGTGAGCTCCCAGCTATGTCAATAAGGGTCTCTGCTGTACACAGGGGCTATTATTACTTCTAGGTCCAAAGCTTGGTGGAAGGGCTGGAACATCAATTGGAATTGTAGCTTCCCAGGGGAAAGTCCCAGTGAAAATGGCAAGGCAGGGACATCTGATCTCCTCAAACTTCACAAGGAGGAGGAAGAATCAAGATCAACAGCCCAAGGCAGATTTCTGTAAGGTGGCAGTCAGACAGGCCTCCACCCTCTGATCTTCTCACCAACTCCGACACCATCTGTCCCTTCCCTATCACTATCTCATACTGGGCTCAAGGATTCTTTAGAATGGCCACCATTCGGAACTCACTGATAACATTCACAATTATGGGAAGAGAAATTGGAAACAAAGATTGATCAAGTGATTTGTCCATGGAGGCGGGAGGCTCATGATGTGAAGTCAAGTGTGTCTGCTGCCTCTACACAGTCTCAAGAATCCTTGTGTAAGGAACGTTGGATGCGTTCTGTGAGATGTATGGCTTGTTTACTTGGGAAAGATCATCAGCAAAGACTAACGGCTAAAAAAGGAACATCACATTTAGCTTTTGTGAACTTGCTGTTCTTCACCTTCAACCTGAACTTACATATGAACAATTGAGGATTTGTTCTACAGTTGGCCCCTGGACATAGTTCTTTGATAGTTTTATTGGCATATATTTCACATACCATACACTTTATTCATTCAATCATATTAAGAAGAGTTGTATAATCATCACCACAATCAATTTCAGAACCACCTCATACTTATTTTTAGCTCCCCATTTCCCCCATTCTCCCCTTATCCAGTTATTATTTCTCTAGAGCTACCTTTCCTAGACTTCATATACAGAAACTCATACAAAGCAAAGCACAGTAATACAAGGAAAACAAGTGAGCAAACAGACAAACAAACTCAACAACAATGACTAGATGAAATGTAGAAAAATCTTAATCAAGTAGAAAGCGGACAATGTTTAAAAATGAAACAACTTTAAAATGGGTCAAAACAGAGATCAAACGATAGGGCATTATATTTTAGCCTTACGATATCTGCCAAAATCGGCATCATAATGCTCTTTGTCTGATAGCAAGGCTATTTACATCCCTCCAGAATGATCAGCGGGGATTCATTAGAGACTCAATCCTTGTGGGAACCCTGCAAATGCATTTGGGCTTCCACTCCCATCCATATCTTTCTGCAAACTGAGTGTTCACTATTTAAGTTTGGACACTACTCCTTTCTTCAGGTTTGGGTTTTATTGTTTACAATCATTGGATCACACAGGTCCTGGACTTATTTTTGATGATGCTGTTGAGCAGGACAATGGAAGGGATAAACCAAGCCCATTGTCATCAAGGCAATTCCTTTCAATTCAGAGTGACTCTACGGCACAGTAGAACTGCCCCTGTGGGTTCCTGAGGTGGTAAATTATTACAGGAGCAGAATGTCTCATCTTTCTCTCACTGAGTGACTGGCGGATTTGAACTGCTGACCTTGCAGTCAGCAGCTCAAAACATAACCCACTCCACCACCGGAGCTTCCTTATGAAAATTCAGGAAGCTCTCAATGAGATGGGCGGGCACAAAACCTGCAACAATGGATTCAAACCTACCAATGAATACAAAGATGGGCATCATTTTGTTCTGTTCTTTATAAAATCACAGGGAGCCAACCCAACTGCAATGAAGGACAATAGGAATGAAAAGACAGCAAAGGGAAAACTGGTGCCTTAGAGGGGATACTGCTGGTGTTCTTTGAAATCCTTCAAAGAAAGGATTTAGACAGAAGACCTGAGGAGCAAGTGAGGGGAAAAAAAGGGAAGGTCGAGTGAGAACAAAGGAAGAACCGGGTCAGGAGAGACTGATCTGGGCTGGAGAAGCAGAGAAGCAGCAGGAAGATTCCCCAGGAGCACCCTGTGACATCAGCAGCAGGATGGCGGCTGAGGAGGGAAAACCAGCCGAAGTGGAAACTCTGGAAAAGCTGGCCATAGGCCACGAGACCAACATCCCTGCCATCTTCCACCCTGCAAGCTGAACTGAACTAATTAGAGACAGAACTAGACCTCAAAGACGCTTGGCAGGTATTTCAGCGGCGTCTAGGGAAATCAGTGAGTCAGCCCCACTAGAAAGAGTGGCTCAGCCTTGGGGGAGGGGTGTGTGTGCTATATAGCCTTTTAGACACTCAGGGGCCCCAAAATCAGACTTGCCACAGGGCGCAGTCCTTCTTCTGGTCTTATGAAATTTTTACCTCAGCCAATTGTGTGATGGAAGAGAAAACTCTGCTCATCAACTTTGCAGGATTTTTTCTGCAGCTTGAAGAGAGGAGGAGCGCCAGATTCACATTTATCTCTTTTACACATATCTTCTTATGGAGATGGGGGATAGATGAGGCTCCCTGCTACCGCCCAGATGTATGCCCTGAGGAACCCACGGGCAGTGCCACGCTGCCCTGCAGGGTCGCGGTGAGTCAGAATCAACTTGATGGCAGTGAGTTTGGTTGCCGTCAATTCTTATGGAAATAGCAACCAACTGGTCAGTATAACTTATTACTCCTTTTTTTTGGGGGGGGGTCATTATTACTCCTTTTTTATGCAAGAAATTCAGGCTCCATGAATTTCTTTCCCAAAGCCACACTAGTTCCTAGAGAAGCTGGGTTGTCAAGTCAAGACCCTCAGACCCCAGCTCTAAATACACTGTGCAGAGCTCTAGTAGCACTTTCAGGGTAACTGTTGAACTGCTAACTGCAAGATTGGCAGTTCAAGCCCACCAATCATTCCTTGGGAGAAAGATGAGGCTGTCTCAGTAAAGATTTACAAATTTGGCATCAGAAATAATAGCACCTTCAAGGCTTGTCTTAAAACAACAGCTATCTAAGTGAGGTACCGACTGAGTCCACATGGAAGAAATAGCATCAGCTTGTGTGATCCAACAATGGTAAATAATAAAATCCAAGACTTTAGGAGAGAATATTAATAGAGGTAAATTCTGAGCACATGGTTTGCAGAAGGCTATGGATGACAGTGAAAGCCCCAAACCCATTTGCTGGGTTCTGTCTCATGTGGATTACGCCTCCAGTGAATCAATCCCCTCTGACCATTGACCAGGGATGTGGACAGCCTTGCTAGCAAACAGATGCATTAAAGTGGACTCATGCAGATGTCGTTAGGGTAAAATTGAACACCTTATCATTTGTTCCCCCTTTGGAAGCATTTTCATTTCTTTTTGTTTTTACTTTCTCCTTTCTTTTCAATTGATATTTTTCTGTTTTGTTTTGTTATTGTTATGATGTCAAAATATTTTTGTGTGTTTGTATTTTCTTTAAATACTAAGTTCGGGATAGGTACAGGGGAGGTTGTGGGGAAATGGGGAGCTAATAATAATGAGTTCAAGGAGGAAAATGTTCTCAAAATGGATTGTGGTAATGATCACACAACTGTCTTTTAATCTGCTTAAACAATTGAATTGTATGATCAATTGTATGATTGAACTGTTAAAAAATTTTAATACCCAAGAAAGTATAAAAAATATTATTGACAGCCTCAGAAACCCTATATCAGGTCACTTTATGAGTAAGAACCAACTCATTAGCAATGAGGTTGTTGGGTAATATACTTTTGCAAACGATCCCTGGTGGCTCTGTGGGCTAAGCATTGGGCTGCTGATCACAAGCTCAGAGGTTCAAACCTACCAACTGTTTCATAAAAGAAAAATGAGGCTTTCTGCTTCTGCTAAGATTTATAGCCTCAGACACCCTCGGGAGCATGTCTATTCTGCCCTACAGGGTCACTTTGAATGGACCGCATCTCGATGGCAATGGGTTGGTGGTTGTGGTAATACTATACTTTGCAGAGTCCCTGGTGACATGAACAATTAAGCACTCCACCAGAAGCTGGAGCCCTCTCAGAGGCACCCTGGAGGGAAGGCCTGATGATCCCATCCGCTTCTGGAAGGCCATCGCCTGGAAGACCTACTGGAGCCTCCTTCTGACTCTGCACCACCTGGGGCCCCCATGAGTTGGAATGAACTTCGCAGCAACTGCTTTACTGTTGTTTCAAATCACTCCTCGGCATTTCTGAGTTTTAGAAAATGAAATGCAAGAGAGGGCAATGCCCTTAGCGAAGGAACAAAGTGTGTTCCAAAGCACAGCGGGGGAAGAAAGAGCTATGCACACCTGGCAGGGACTGAAGGAGGTCAGATTGGAGAACAGGTTGACCGTGACCCGTGGAATGTAGCCCTGTCACTTTAGAAAGAAGAACAGCCTCGACACTGAATATTCGTTTGATTGTCTAGTTTGTACTTCCTCATTTTTAAGTGTTAGTTATGAAAATTCCCAGTAACCGAAGTAAAGAGTATAACAAGCCCTCAAATAAGCCTTGCCCAGCATCAGTCATCTTTGAGAATCTGATGAAAACCGTGACTCCCTCCCCACAAAGACCATGTTCTGATGCATAATTGGGCATTTCTTTTTAGAGACTCCCTTAAGAATCCCTGGTAGTTCTGTGGGATAAGTGTTAGGCTGCTAACTGCAAGGCAGTTAGCCTCTATCAGTTCACCTCTATCAGCTGCTCCATGGGAGTAAGAGGACCTCAAAGATGTACAGCCTCCAACAGTCTATCAAGGGTCACTGTGAATGTGAACCCTGTCGGTGGCAGTGAGTTTGGTTTGGCACATTAGTGGATCTCGTGGAACACATGGACCAGGAACCCTGGGCCAGAAGGATGCAGGAACTTTACAGTACATGGAGACCTCAATCCCATTCACTCCTTCAGCCAATTCTGTGGACCCTGCAAATCAATCTCGAATAGATCCCCTGTTCTCCATCGCCACTGCCAGCACCAGCCCTGCCTGATCATCTGTGAGAGCCTCTGAGCTGGTCTCCTAGCTCCACACTCGCCCTTCCTGCAATCTGTCTTCCACACAGTAGTCCCAGACCATGCATTGGGCCCCCGCACTCACCTATTTGAAATGCTTCAAAGGTGTCTCATTGGAATGACTGAGATCTTTGAATGGCATCTAAAGCCTTTGTTCTGGTGCCAGGGCCCTGGGTGCTCTGTCCCTGGCTGCTCATACCTCTTATCTCTCTCAGCATCACTCAGTACTTTCTAGTCACCCTCCCAAGCTGCACTTAGAACACCCCAAGCTCTCCCAGGCCTCAGGGCCTTTACCTCAAGCCTGTTCCAGCATGCTAACCATAAGGTTGGAGGTTCAAACCCACAAGAGAACGTTGAAGCCATCTGCTCCCACAGGGATTTCTAGTCCAGAATTGCCAATGTTGCAGTTAGCCGTCCTTGCAAACTCAACCTCACTGCTCTTGACTCAATTTATGATTCACAGCAATGTTGTAGGACAGAGTCGAACGAATGGCTCCTGTGCATTTCTGAGGCTTTAAATCTTTCCGGGAGCAGAACACCTCATCTTTCTCCCACGGAGTGGCTGGTAGATTCAAACTACTGAACTCGCGGCCAGCAGTCCACATCCATAATCCACCCTGACACCGGGGCTCCTTAGCCGTTCTAGAGAGTGATCCGGTGTTTCCTGCCTCCATGGAGTGCCTTGCCACAGGCCCTTCTTGGCTCTGTACTTCAAATAAGCAGGTGGTTAAATCAAGCAGCCTTATTAGATTAGGTTTTTATTCTTTGGGCCAGAACATTTCACAGATGCGATAGTCAGCCTGCAGGAGGGCTGCTGGAGCAGGGGTGCACTCTGGGATGCTATCCGCGAGAGAAGATGACTGAAAAAGAGCCCCAGTCTCAGAAGCCCATAGGGGCAGTTCTACTCTGCCCTATCGAGCAGGTCAAGAGGAGTCAAAATTGACTCAATGGCAGTGAACTTGGTTTATAATCCATCCAATCACTGCAACCCAAACCAAACCCATGGCCTTCTAGTCAATTCATAATGACCCTAAGCAGGATTTTCTCACCTCATGGCCATTGAGTGGATGTAGCCCTCTAGGATATGGTAGAACTGTCCCGTCTTTCTCCAAGAAAGACTGCAAGGCCTTATTTCTCTCCTGCAAACCTCCCTCAGGAGGTTCAGAAGGTCCCCCGTTTTGTGATGTAGTGAGCACCGTAGATCATTGCTCTGCTAACTGTTTCAAAAGTTTTAACATTCTAATTCAGCAGTGCTCATGCTTTCTAGATCCAGAATCTCTTTACATTCTTTTTCTTTTTTGTGTGTGTGGACATCACTGCCTCTGGTGGTCGTGGGCACTACCCAGTGCTGCTCCTGAGAGCCGCCGCTGGACTTGAACCGCCAAGCCCGTGGGCCACAGTCCCGCACTCAACCACTTACGCCACCGGGGCTCAGCCCTCTCTTTACATTCTTAACGATGGTTACGGATCCCAAGGAGCTTTGGTTTATAAAGTTAAAACTATTGATATTTACCCTCTTGAAGATCAAAACGGAGACATTTTTGAATGTAAGTATTAATTCATTTCAAAGTAACAATGAGCAAGGTTGTCAGGATACATAACATACCAAAAATTCACACCAAACTCACTTCCCCGCCTTTGAGTCCATTCTGACTCATTGCCACCCAAGAGGGCAGAGAACTGCCCCGTGGGCTTCTAAGACTTTAACTCTTTAAGGAAATAGGCAACCTCCTCTTTCTCCCACAGAGCAACTGGTGCGTTCGAACCCCTGACCTGTGTAGTTAGTGACTTTTTGTATAGCCTACTGTGCCTCCAGAGCTCCTTGCTCTCCTATATTTAATCTGCTGCAATATGATGCTGTGGTTAAAATATAAGGTGATTATCTGGTCTCATATAGTTATGTAGTTAGAAAAGGGAGGTGCAATATAAGAGCTTCTTCTGATCATTGTGGATATTTTTCCTCCAAAAAATGGTCCTTGCTTAAAAGTTGGTCGCAGTCATTGGAATCTGAATGTAGAATGAGAAACCACATCAATGAACTTTTAAATGAAATGGTCTTCATGTCACACAGGTAAAAAAACAGCCTCATACCAAGCTTTAAGGGAGGCGCACATCATACAAAAGCGGGAAACCCTGATCATCACATTTAGGACCTGGAAAGGGAGCCTCGATGTATGTACTTCTAAAATCTCTGCTTCGTTGAAAGATTCTTGTCTCCTGAGGGGCTCTTTGATCCACAAATAATTATGTGACATTATGTATTGGAAAATATTGGTTCACTGAATTAGGCAGATATTCCAAATGCCACCAAATTTCACTATATGATATCCATTCTCCCCACCCCACACTGACATCACATTTGTTAATACAGGCACCAATTTCATTATACAAAGTTGACAAGATAGTAAACTTAAAGTGGCAGGTGCAAATTTTTCAGACTTCAAATTCTCACTTGGAAACTGGAATTCATGTTATTGGCCCATCATGTTCCTTTGGAGTGAAAAGGATCACTTATCTCATTGCAAGGAGAGGTCGACCGATGCCTGTTTGAATGGCCAGAGTTTGCCTGGCAGTGATTCTTTCAAGTCACAATAGGGATCCGTGAAAAAAGGGGAGCTGGTTTCTCTCTCAACTGAAACCATCTTTTTCCTTGAGACATCATGCCACAGCTAAGTGCTGAATGCGTAGCTGTACTTCATCCCACAAGATGCTACCAAAGCATGGAGAGGCAATAGGTTGAACAATTGTTATGGCTTCAACCAGGACCTTCTTAAGTGAAACTGATTTGGGGATCTGGGTTTTGTGCTGTGTGTGGCGTCAAAGAATGGGGTGACAGTTGATACAGTTGCCTTGATTCCTGCGGAGCTCAGGCGGTGTAGTGGGTTATGCTCGCTCTGAGCTTCTAACCACAGTCAGTGGTTCCAACCCACCATCGGGGAGACCCAAAGGAACAGGTCTGTGAGTTGGAATCAACTTGAGGGTAGTGAGAAGGCACCACTCTTTTGGCAATCATTCATGCAACGTCTCTCTAAGGAGAAAAGTACATTGTATCTTAGTACTATTAGGAAAAATAGTTCTGAATTCACAAACTCTTGATAGAAGCCAGAGACCCACACTTGAGGAACCAGTTATTCTATCACTCTCCTTTCATTTTTATATTGAAATGCATTCATAGAGAGAAGCACCTTCACTTGTGGTTTGTTACCATGGGGTCATTTCATATCAAGAATGGCAAGTGAATGTCTTTATTCTTTCTCTTTATTTACCAGATTTTAAAAATTTGGTTCCCAAAACGTCAGCCCTCGCCCTTGGGGTCTGGAACTGAATTCACCTCTGAAGTAGAAGAACCAACCATTTAAGATCAAAAGGGTACCCCAGGACAGTGTTCAGAGAGCTAGCAAAGGAGAACTGGAAAACAGGAAGCATGGACGAAGTAGGACGCATGATGACACATTAGAAGATTACAATGGATGAGTTGCATCTGACTGTGGGTGAATTACTGAATGGAAAACTGATGGACTTCTCTGTAAACCTTCCCCTAATTCCCAATAAAAAGTTTTGTTTTTGTTTTTAATTACTGTTCAGTGGCAATTTTCTGTTTGTTTCATGTGAACTTGGGATCTTAACATATTTACTGTGTTTCAGTCTATGGCAGTTATTATTGTAATTGATAACTAAGGTATCATTTGCTAACAGAAATACTCTTAACATTGGTTCCTGAATCTTTTTGACGTGACCCCAGAAATCTTTGACAGCTTCCTTGACTTGCCTTGTGCTAAGATATTTCAAGTTCATACTGTTGTTTTTCTGACTCAGATATGGAATCCACCATTTTTCTAAGAAGCCCTGGTTCCTTTGAGTAGAAAATTATATTCAGAGACAATAATCTGGGTGCCAAGAATGGGAATATGATACCAATTATTAATTTAGCTCCAAACTCTCATTTCCAACTCATCCTTTTAGCTTGCTCTGTTAAAATTGATATGGACCTTTTTTTTTTTAAATCTCTAGAGGACACTTGAAGATCCATGGAAGACAGAAATGAGTTTGCTTCTAGGGGCACCCCTGTGCACTTATGGCAGGCTTCTGCAGCATGGTGGCATTTGCCACCACCAGGCAACTTCTCCAATGCCCAGCTCCCACAGTGTGCATTGGCCAGAAGGGCCTCAAAACGAGCATCACTTTAGAGGTGAACTTTCTGCCTTGTTCCAGAGGGCAGTTTTCCAGCAAGTTCCAGAAGGTTGTTATGTTCTGTTGGGTTGTCTAGAGAAACAAATCTAGTGATACCCATCTATGTATAAGAAAGAATTTCATATCAAGAAGTAATTAAATAGCAATAAGACATTCCGGCCCAGTCCACCACAAATCCAAAAGTCCGATTTTAGTCTATAAGCCCTCTTCAGACTCATATAGCTACAGGCTGGTGGCACAGAAAGGTGAACCAAGAAGCAGAAAGATCCCAGAATGGTGGGGGCAAGCACACGAATTCAAGGTCAGTGGAAACACTCTCAAGGTCAGGCAGTCCACATGAGGTTTACCTGAAGACAGAGTCCCAGCAAGCAGGAAGGCAAAGAGAGGTTCCTGGATTTCCTGCTTGTAAGAAGGCCACACTGGGCTGAGCCCCCGTGGCGTAGTGGTTGTGCGCGGGACTGCGGCCCACTGGGACGGAGGTTCAATTCCAGCAGTGGAGGCGCTGGGCCTCCTACTCCCACCGCCCGAGAGCAGTGATGTCAAAAAAAAAAAAAAAAGAAGGCCACACCCTCAAGGAGGCACCATCAGACTGTGCTCTGATTGATAGGTTGCGCTCCATTCCTACATTTTCATACATCTTCAAGTAAACATAAAATCTAACTGCCAAGTCATTCTCAGGCAATTTTTAGAAAACTGATTTCTAGCAAGTTACAGAGGTTCGTGTCTTAGTTTATTGGTGCTGCTGTCTCTGAACAAATTTATTCGCTCACAGTTTCAAAGCTGGAAGTCTGAATTTAGGGCACTGCCTTAAGGAGAAGGTGCTGTGGCTAATCGTTGTCTGACCTTTACTACTCAGCCCTCCTTGGAGTTCTTGGGTTTGGAGACTGGTTTGCATTTCCCCGTGGCTGCTTTCTTCTGTGCCTGATCATCTCTTTGCCATCTAAAAACAGAAGATCTTCTATGCTGTGGTAGTTATATAATTCCATGTCAACTTGATACATAGAGTCTAGGGGTGGAGTCTAGCCTATTAATCAGGTCACAGACTGATGATGTCACCTTGTGGGTGTGGCCTTCTCAATAGGAGGATCCTGGGGACCTCCCCCTCTCTCTCTGCTTCAACTTCCTGTTGAAGAGCCACACTGGTTGCTACCTGAACCTTGTGAAAACACCACTGCCATGGGATCCACGAGACTTTGCACTCACTGGCCGGTGATGCCCCTGTATCATTGTATGTGGCTGTGTGAGTGTCAAGAGGGACTTAAGGACTAGTATCAGACTTACGGACTAGCATTGGACTTGATCTGGACTGGACTGGGGTGTTTGCTTGATATATAATTACTTCTTAATATGAAGTGCTCTCTTACACATATATGAATGTCACTGGATTTATTTCTCTAGTCAACTTGTCCTAACACCTATGAAGGGTACCCCCCAAAAGAAAGGAAAAAGCTCCTCTGGGCAGAACTTTCACAGTATGCATTTTTCCCACTAGGCAAGCATCAAGAGACTTGCTCTGAGTTAATGCACCCAGTGGCATCCCCTGGGAAGGTTCACTATGGTCACAGTGATAAATTTTTTCATAAAAGCAATTTTTTAACCTCATTTTTTTTTTGTGATGGCCAATTTAAGAAAACAACATGTCGCTATGAAAGTTTGTTTCCTGCTCAGGAAAAATTCTGCGGAAACTATTGTGATGTTGTACACAGCTTTCAAGGACAGCACTTTGGGGAAAACTCAAGTGTACGAGTGGTTTTCTCACTTCAAAAAGATGAAATGTCGATTGATTACAAACCTCATTCTGGACATCCATCAGTTTCCTAAACAGATGAAAATGTTGACAAAATTCATGCACTGGTGCTCAAAGACTGATGATGGACCATTGTACAGATGGGGAAGTTATCTGGATTATCTTGGAGCTTGATTCAGCAAATTGTAATGGAAGACTTGGGAATGAGAAGGGTCATTGGGGAATTTGTGGCTCAGGTTCTGACTGACCAGGATAAAGAGCATCGATTGGAAACATGTTGTGCTTTGAAAGCTTCCCAGACTGGTTTCCCAATGTCATTACTGGTGTTGAGACATGGTGCTGTTCTTACGACCACAAAACAAACATCCATCAAGTTAGTGGAAGGCACTGCCATCACCTCAGCCAAAAAAAACTCGTCAAGTGAAATCAAAGACCAGGACAATGCTTTTGTTTCTTTTTTTGATGTGAAGAGGATAGTGAATTTGGAGTTTGTTCCACCAAGTGAAACTGTTAATCAAGCTTTCTATTTATCGTTTCGGAAAAGATTGTATAACAGTGTGCAACCATAAAGGCCTGATTTGTGACCAATGGAGGACTGGTTTTGCCACCATGATAATGCGCCTGCTCATGGAGCCATCTCAGTGTACCAGTTTGGGGCAAAAACCCAGCATGACTTTCTTGCTCCATGCACCTCACTCACCTGACCTCATGCCGAGAGATTTCTTTTTATTTACATGAACGAAGAGGGACATGACAGGATAGTGATTTGACAATGTAGAAGAGGTGAAAAAAAGGTGTGCTATTACCATCCAAACAGATGAGTTTGAAAACTGTTTTCAAGAATGGAATTGCAGATTTAACAAATATATTAAGTGTCATGGAGAGTACACTGGAGAAAATAAGGTTGTTTTGTTAAAAAAATTTTAATGCATAACTTTGACAAAAAAATTCCTAGATTTTTGGGTACCCCCACTTATACGTAATCATGTATTCTGGGTTGAAGGGCACCCTGGTGGTGGAGTAGTTACACACCAGACTGCTAACTGCACTGCAAAACCATCAGCTGCTCTTTGGGAGAAAGAGGAAGCTTCCTACTCCGCTAAGTGTTATCATCTTAGAAACCCACACGGGCGATAAGGTCCTTATGAGTCAGATTCTACTCTAAGGTAGTGAGCTTAGGTTTTGTTCGGCTGCTAACCCCTAGGTCAGCAGTTGAAACCCACCAGCCGCTCTGAGGGAAAAAGAATAAGGCTTTCTGCTCCCATAAAGATGTACAGCCTCGGAAAGACACAGAGGCAGTTCTGCCTTTTCATGATGATTCCAAATCAACTCAATGGCAATGAATTTGCTTTGATTATACCAATTCAGTTGGATGATACTAATCAGTTGGGTCGTATCAAAAAAAAAAAAAACGATCCACTTCCAGGCTACCCTACATTGATACAGTCCCTTAACAAAATAAAGAAGACCATGACTCCAAAGCAGGGACACTTAGGATTGCTAGCACTGCTTTGGGGGACACAATTAAATCTACTGCCTACTTTCTAGAATCTTCCAGAGGGTTAATTCCTGAGAAGCTTTGCCAGCGTGGCACCATAACATCTTTGCCATTTAGAGGATACTGGCTGGTACCTCTCCCACCCAGTCTGTACCTCGACCCTGGGGTAACAGGTGGGGAACACTTCCTTGTGTGGGCCAAACCACACTCACTGCCATAGAGGTGATGCCAGCTTATAACGACCCTATAGGACAGGGTAGACTTGCCCCTGGCGGTTTCCAAGATCACAACGCTTTACAGAAGTAGAGAGCTCTGCTGCTCTCTCTCCCGTGTAACCGTTAGTGGTTACGAACTGCCGACCTTGAGGTTAGCAGGCCCACACGTAACCACCGTGTCCCCAGTGATTCTCTCTCCATGCTCTAAGTAGTGATTCTCTTTAATGCCTGCTGTTTCTAGCACTAGAATTTCTCTTTACTAGGCAATATCTCATTATTTTAATCCCCTCTCATAGTCAATCATCCTTTAGATTAGAATACATTCTTCAAACTACTATGTGTTTTTTCCTTTCTTCAAGGTATTCAAACAAATACAAGTGCTCAACGCTACCGAGATGGTCAAGAGTTTCTAGGTCTTTTTATTGGTTGTATCTTGGCAATAACTATTTTAAAAGAAATTCCTCAGTGAGGGTTCTTAATCAGATGACTAGGGCTTGTTTTTTGTAGATATTTTCTCTTCTCTGCGGAACCTCGAGGTTTCGAAAGTCATTGACACAATTTAGAATTTTATCCTACCCTTGCTCGAGCGAGTTTCGACCCATAGTGACGCAACAGAATAAAACTCTGCACTGCCCTCACCATTGTGCCGACGCTGGAGCCCACGGTTGAAGTCACGATGCCACTCCATCCCCTCGAGGGACTTGCTCTTTGTCGCTGCTCCTCTACGCGAGCAAGCCTGGCGTCCTTCTCCGCGAACTGCTCTCCTGCTCATTCCCCGCCTTCACCCTGAAATAGCCCTCTTCTTCTGTAGACAAGAATCCGGTGGCATGGTGCCCACACATTGGGCTCGAACCACAGGCGGACAACCGGCAGGTGGAGAACACGGAGGCTTTTTGGCCGGAGTCCTGGTGGCATGGTGGGATCCACATGGGGCTGCTTCCTGCACAGTCTGCTGTTCAAACCCGCCAGCCGCTCCGCAGGTCCAAGGGGAGGCTCTGCCCAGCCAGCCGGTCAAGCGTGAGTCTTGGAAACCCACAGGTTGAGCTCTCCTTGGGGTAGCTGTGGGTCCCCATCAACTCGGTGGCAGGGAGTCTGCTGTCTGACATCTCTGCAGTTGTCGCTCCGTTCATACAACGGGCCCCCTGGTCTTTCGTTGTCCCCCCAGCTGGTGGGCTGCTATTCTG
>PVJH01039703.1:0-16135 GCA_004026705.1 Nesogale talazaci | reverse complement strand
ACTGCAGGGGGAGTGGGCTTCATCCAGGGGCTGCCTGGTCCAGCCTAAGGAGACACTCCTTGGCCCATGCACCCCGCAGGCGCTTCCTGAGGTTATTTAAAAAGCAAAAGCACATCTACCCTGGGGCCAGTTAGGGCCCCGGAGGCTGTGGATGGGATCCAGGTGTACCCGATCACACTGGGGAGCTGGCTACCATGCGCTCTCGGAAATCCACAGCCTTAGGGCATGGTGGGCCAGCATGGGCTGGAGGCAGGGAGCCTCAGAACAGCCAGCCTACACTTTCCCAGAAGGAGGTGGCTGGGTTTGAACTGGCAGCCTCAAGGTTAGCAGCTTTGCTGGTTAGTCACAGCCCTGTTAGGGCTCCTTTGAAAACCTCGCAGCCATTAGAAATCCCACCTGTGTGCATAGACCGGACCGTGCCAGGGGGCTCGCACCTGTCACCTGCCGCTCTGCAGTGCGCAGCACCACCCCTACCGAGCAACCCTGGAGAGAAGGGCCGGTGCGCTGTGGCCAGAGGGCACTCACTGAAGGGGTCGGGAGAGGGGACCACCGGGGCGGGCCTGCTAGGTGCTGACAATGCTAGGCGTGACTGAGGTGAGCGCGGGTCTGGGTGGGACGTCCCTGCGAGGAGGAGGCAGGAGATGGGGTTAAGGAGTAGGCGTGGGGCCACAGCAGCAGGGCTGGACTTGGTGTGAAATTTAAAACAAGCCCCCCACCCCGCTTAGCAGTCAAGAAGGGCAAGGTGGGGAGCCAGCCTGGAGTGGTTCTCCCACTGTGTAGCCCAGCACCAGATGGGCAGGGGGAGGAGAGGAGGACAGCCTCCTGGGGTGGGGAGAATGGCAGGGTGGTGCCCCCTCGCCCCCTCACAGGCGCCCCACCCCCTCACAGGTATGGTCGCTTTTGCCACGGCCCACCTGTTCTACCTGGCGGCCTTCGGCTTCTCCCCGCTGCGGCCAGCCCTGCTGCTGCCCATCGCCCTGGCCAGCGGCCTGTACCTCTGTGTCTTGCTCCTGCACTTGCCTGCGGACATGACCCTCCCGGTGACCGTCTACAGTCTGGTGTTGGCCGCGGTGCTGTGGCGCGGCCTGGCCCGGGGAGGCAGCGCCGCCAGGGGGGCCCTGCTCTTCACCATCTCGGACGCCGTGCTAGCCTGGGACACCTTCGCCTGGCCGCTGCCCCACAGCCGCGCAGTGATCATGACCCTCTACTACGCTGCCCAGGCCCTCATTGCCCTGTCGGGCCTAGACAGCCCGAAGCACAAAACCAGCTGAGCGGGGCCTGCCCGCCCTGGCTGCCAGTGCCCCGGGGCGCTGCCCCCCCTGCTCCCCCACCCTCCACTTCCTCCAACAGGAGCCCCGCCTGCTGCTGTAGAAATCCTCCCTGCTCCTCCAAGTCCCAGCTATTGCCCACCCCTTCCCCCCTCAGTAAAGTGGGCTGAGAAATGGCTGCGTCTCAAGTTTTCTCCGGGAGGGATGTGTGTGGCAAAGAACCTGCCAAAGTACCAAACTCACTGCCCCGGTGTGGGCTCTTAGGGGCTCCATTGGGCAAGGCAGAGGTGCCCCTGTGGGTTTTCCAGATGGAACCCATCGGAGCAGAAAACTGCCTCATGCTCCTGCGGCGTGGCTGGCGGATTCGAACGCGTGACCTTACTCTTGTGGGAGAGACAAGGGCCCTTGTGGGAAAGGACAGCCACCGAGTGGGTTCCACGGTTCAGACCGACGGGCACCTAGACCCACAGAGGTCCTGTGGGGCAAACGCAGCACTGTCCAGCTATGCAGAAGCCCCCTTTCTCAGAGCGACTGCTGGCCCAGCGCCTAACCCACCTTACCACCACAAGGCCCCTATGATCAGCTCTACGGCAGGGCGAGACTTAGGATCCACAAGAAATCAGCCCATTGGGGCACATGGCACCCCTCTCTGGGGCTCAGGTCAGCAGTCAAAGGAGTCAGCCTTGTGCCCCACCCACTTGGCCTCTACAGGCCCCGGGGTGTCTTAGGGGGCCATTCCATTCCGTGTGCCTCTGTGAGAGCCAATTCTGTGGCGCTGGGTCGTGCCTGTGGTGATGGAATGTGTTGCCTGTCGGGTTAAGGAGGAAGGATAAGAGAAACCCACGGCCATCCCATCCACTCTGACTCTTGGGGGAGCAGAGCTGACCCTGGTTTCTGAAGAGGAGGGTGTAGTGAGTCCTGAGTGGGGCTGCTCATCACCATGCCAAGCCAGCAGTTCGATGGCACCAGCCGTCCCCAGGAAGGGAGGCGAGGCTTTCCAGTTCTGTGATGAGTTGGAAATCCGCCCCCCCCCCCCACACACACACACACCCCAATCCCGGGTCTGGACTCGGGACCCGTTGGACTGGACTCAGTGGGTTTCTGAGATGGCTAATCTGTACAGTGCAGGCAACCTCATCTTTCTCCCTCGCTATCTGGGAGCTTCAAACTGCTGACCTCACGGTACTACACCCCAGGGCTCCCTGACCTAGATTGAAACCCTCTGCATTTGGGCTGGGCGTGGACCTGGGCCCCACAGTGACCACGTCCCTGGCTTCATGTAGTACTTCTGCAACGTTCAAGTCTGGATTGAAGCTGACCCCCCTCCCCCCTCCAAATCTCATGCCAGCTGCACTAAGAACGCTCACCACCACTTTGTCCCAGGTCCTGACCCAGATTCTGACCCCAGCTACGATTGCAGCACTGATTTTGTTTGAGCCCCATGGGAAACAGATACGGACCCACCCTCCGGCACTCCTCTGGGACTTTGAGCCGTGAAGAACTGTGTCGTCTCCTAAGTGGTTGGAACATCAGTGACTTCGGCCCCTGCCCCACCCTGGTCTCCACAGTCTCCTGGTTCCTGCAGAGGGTGGGATCCGCAGGACTCGTTTCACATTTCTTATCTTTGGGTCCACTGTCATAGCCATTGTCTCAGTCAGTCTCCCTGAAGGTCGTTGTGTCCGGCCGGGTTCACCAGAGAAGCAAACCCAGTGACACGCCAATGGCTAAGAAGAGTTTTGTATCCAGAAGTCATTCTGTATCGAGAAAACATCCCAGCTCAGGCCAGACTCACGTCCACACGCCCCTCGTCAGACTCACGAAGCCAGGTGCAGAGATGCAGAATGCAGGAAGATCACAGGCCAGTGGGTGCAGAGGCGTGGGGGGGTCCCAGGTCAGCGGGAAATATGGCAGGACTCCAGCAGCTCTTGGGGTGGCCAGCAAGTAGAACGGTCAAGGCAGAGAGAAGTGGGGAGGCTCCCCGGGCCCTCCTTAAGGGAAAGCCACGCCCACAGATGCATCACCAGGCTGTGACCTGACAGACGGTGTGCATCCCACCCCTAGGCTTCTCTAAACCTTCAGGCTGACATGGGGTTACGTGTCTGCCACAGGCGTCCTCTGTTTTGCTGACTGTGTGCTGCGAGCACGAGGGCCTTTTCTAAGGACTGATCTGATTGGATGACGCTCAGAGTTGGTGAGACAAAGTCTTACCCTCCCAGCTTCCAAGACAGATTTTTCAGCTCTGCAGTCCGTGGTCCTTTCAATTTTCTTCACCAGCGTCACCAGTTAAATGACTCCCTGCTTCGCTGGTTTTCCTTCTGCACCTGCTCAGGATGTGATCGAGAATCCCTGGCGTGGGCCCACCATCCTCCTCAAAAGGACATCTTTGCTCGAGAAGCAACAAAACCCACATGGAAGAAGCACACCAGCCTGTGTGACCATGAGGTGGAGGGAACAAGCATCAAAGGACAAAAAATTATTGTAAATGGGGGGGGGGGTATAGATTGGGGACCCAAAGCCCATCTGTAAGAAGTGGACTTCCCCTTACAGAGGGGTGGTAGGGAGGAGACGAACCAGTTAGGGTGCAGTGTAGCCATGATGAAGCAGACAACTTTCCTCTAGTTCTTCAGTGCTTCCTCCTCCCCTCTATCATGATCCCAATTCTGCCTTACAAATCCGGCTAGAGCAGAGGATGGACACTGGTACAGATAGGTCCCAGAAACATAAGGAATCCAGGACTGATGGTCCCTTCGGGACCAGTGGTGAGAGTGACAATAATAGGAGAGTGGAAGGGGAGGAGGGTAGAAAGAGGGGACTGATTGTAAGGATCTCCGTAAATCTCTTCCCTGGGGTGTGGACAACAGGGAAGTGGGTGAAGAGTGACATTGGACAGTGTGAGATATGACGAAGTAATAGTAATTCATAAATTTTTAAGGGTTTGTGGGGGAGGAGGGAATGGGGAAGGAGGGGGGAAATGAGCTGACGCCAAGGGCTTAGAATAGAAGGCAAAAGTTTTGAGAATGATGAGTGCAATGAATGTACAGATGTGCTTAACACCCAGTGGACTTATGTATGGATTGTGATGTACGATGTATGAAGTATGAGCCACCAATAAAATGATTTTTTTTTTTTTGGCATCACTGCTCTCCGGTGGTGGGAGTAGGAGGCCCAGCCCCACTGCTGGAATTGAACCTCCGTCCCAGTGGGCCGCAGTCCCGCGCACAACCACTACGCCACCGGGGCTCAGCCCTAAAATGATTTTTTTTTTTAAAAAGGACATCTTTGCTCTTTAACCTTTTCAAAGGTCTTGTGGCAGTTAAATCATCTGTCCACTTGAGAGAAGGGGTGGAATCTAGCCTGTCGATCAGGGCGTGGCCAGTGAGACTTCTGTGTGAGCATGGCCTTCTCCTGAAGATTCTGGGAAGTCCTGTCTTCCTGCCTGGAGGTGGGACACACGCTCTCTCTGCTTTGCCTTGACAAGCCACGTGGAGCCACGCTGATGGCAGCCAGAGCCCTGAAGCCGGAGGAGCCACGTGGAGACCTGCACCAGCACTGAGATGCTGCCACCGACACTGGCTCCACAAGGATTTCCACCCCACTAGCCTGTGGTCTTCCTGCTTTGGGCACAATTGCAAATACTGTGTGAGTCTAAAGAGGAATCTATGGATGAGTATCAGACAAATGGACTAATAATTAGAATTATGGACTTGATCTTGACTGGGCTGGGATGTTTTCTCAATATGCAGTGACTCTCGGATATAAAACTCTTAACACACAAATGTCAATGAATTTCTCTAGTCAACCGGAAGTAACACAGGGTCTCATGCAGATTTGCTCAATGCCAGTGGTCCTCAACCTCCCTCATGTCACGAGCCTGTCATCCAGTTCCTCATGTGGTGGTGACCCCCAACCATAAAATTATTTTCGTGGCTACTTCATCACTGTCATTTTGCTACTGTGATGAACCGGGCAACCCCTGTGAACGGATTGTTCCACCCCCAAAGGGGTCACGACCCACAGGTTGAGAACCACTGCCTTACAGGGACTCGTGGGTTCAGAGCTGGCCCGGGGACCAATCGTGTTCAGATGTCGTCTGAGGGGACGCTGTTTGGGAGCAAGGGGCGGTATGCAGATGGCATGGCCTTGCTTGCTGAAAACGAAGAGGGCTTGAAGAGACTTCTTCCTGAGGAAGGTCAAAGTCTGCAACCTACCCCACGGCTGACACCTCAAGGTAAAGAAAGCCCAAATCGTCACAACCTGATCAATCGTTCACCACCCATGCGCATGGAAGCAACTGCCAAGAGTTCAAAGGTTGAGTAGCTTGATGTAAGGGGTACTCATGGCTGACGTGGCCGTCACTAATCTGGTTTCAATTTGAGGATTAGGAGTGTGGGGGTGGAGTCCAGCCTCTCATTCTGGAGATAGCCAAGGAAACCTCAGTGTGGGCGTGGTCTTCTGAGAATTCTGGGAAATGTGGTAATTCTTTCTTGGAGACGGAGACACTGTCTCTGTAAACTCACTGTCTGGGAGACCTTGCAACTGACAAGACGCATGGCAGCATGCTGACAGACCCTGAGCCCTGGAAACAGGAGAGGAGCCATGGGAAGTCCCCTGCCAGCACTGAGAAGCTTCTACAGCCACTGCATACACTCTGCACCCACTGGCCTGTGATTGTCCTGGGTCTTTGCATGTGCTTTGTGAGTCTCAAGAGGACTTTTAGATTGTTAGCAGACATGTGGGCTAATATCAGACTTAAGACCTTGGACTGGAACAAACCTTTTTTCTCATACGCATATGAATGTCTATGGATTGTTTCTCTAATCTGCCCGGACACACACAGCTGAGGAGACAGGAGAAAACTGGGCCCTGTGAGACCTAAAACTCAATCATGTAAAGGACCCTGTCTGCCTGGTTCTCTAGAAAAGCAACACCCGCTTAAAACAAGCATGTGCACGGGGACACAGAGCAGGTCTAACTCAGCTGCCCCATGGTCAGCTTCTGAAAAGATGGACGGCCTCGGAATCCACTGGGGCGGTTCTGCCCCACCCTGTAGAGTGGCTGTCCATTGGAGTTGGCTGGTGGGAGTGGTTTCTGCCTCGGTTCCTGCTTCCCCACACCGAACGACGTGCAGGAGAAGCACTTTGGTAAATCCAGGTGAAAGTCACGAGCAAAAGGGGCGTCTCAGGTACCCACAGGAAATCCCAGGGGCCAAGAGTAGGAAACCCCCTATGAGCGCCCTGAGAGAGGCCTTGTGAGAGGCGTCAAAGAGGCGTGGCCTTCTGTGCCAGGCGCTGATCTCCGGCTGGGGAGCGTTGAAGGTACGGGCCGACCTCATTGGCTGGGTTAAGCGCACCTGGGTGATGTCATGCAGAATGGGTCTGTGCACCCAGGTGGACCTCCCACCGGGACCTAGAGGGGTTGTGCCTGAGCACGCGCAGTTTGGACCTCTCCATTGACATCTAATGAATGTGTGCACCTGATTTCTTTCCAGCCCCTTTGTTGTGGCCCTGTGCAGGTGTTGGAGAGACACCCACACCCACACCCGCTCCTTCGTCCCTATTCTGGCGTCCTCACGGGTTGGGTTGGGTTTGGCCTATTTGCCAAACACTCCGGTCCTCCAGTACGACCTGTCTGACCCTCTGTCTGTCCATCAGTTCACTGGCCGGGGCATGGTCTCCCACTCTCCGTGGAGCCCTTGCTGGATTGTCCCCTTGGCAGATCGGTCCCCTTGGCGGGAGGAGAATGAGGCTGGGTGCGTCCCTATGGCGGTCACTGATCTGTGTCAATTTCAGCACGGGGAGTGTTGGGGTGGAGTCTAGCCTGTCTATCTGGAGATAGCCAGGGAGGCCTCTGTGTGGGCATGGCTTTCTCTGAGAATTCTGGGAAGTCTAGTGGTATTTCTCAATTGGAGGAGTGAGACTTGACTCAGTCTCTTGGAGATGGTCTACTGACCAGACAACACCGAAGCTTGCTATAGACCCTGAGTCCTGGAGACTGGACGGGTGGGAGGAGAAGTCACATGGGCTTACCCTGATGGAACCGGACCTCTGGGGCCGGAGAAGCCACATGGAGACTCTTGCCAGTGCTGAAATGCTTGGGAGGCCACGGGGAGACCCCCACCAGTGCTGAGATGCTTCTACCGCCACTAGATACTGCTGATGGACCCTGAGCCCTGGAAACGAGGGGCCACGGGGAGACCCCTGCCAGTGCTGTGATGCTTCTACTGCCGCTGGATGCATAAGACTCTGCCTCCACTGGCCTGTGATTGCCCTTGCATGTGCTTCGTGAGTCAGAAGGAGACTTTATAGATTGGTATAGGGCATATGGGCTAATATCGGACTTATGACCTTGGACTGGACTGGGTTGGGATGTTTTCTGAGTGTTCCATTCCTCTTGTACATAAAAACCTTTCTCTTCTATCCATACGCCTGTCTATGAATTTGTTTCTCTAGTCCTCCTGGACTCACACAGTCCCATGGTGCACTGCAGGTTAGACCTCCCTCCTGTGAGTTGGCCTCTTACCCGGGCTTCAGGGTCTTCTGTCTTGGTGGCAGAAGGTCCCTCTGAGGTCAGCTCCTGGGTTTGATCTCTTATATCTCATAAGACACTGATTTGTGACACGGCCCAACACGTTCGGCTGCACCCCGCCTCCTTCTCATAGCTGCCTCCGATCCAGCCTCGTTGAGGGATCCGCACACGCATAAGCAGTCGTGCATCAGGCTACGATCTGCTGGGTGAATCTTCACCTGACTCACAATCAAAAAAAGATTAAAAAAAAAAAAGTCAATCTTATTGCGCGGTCATCTTCATGAGAAGATTGCCCAGGAAGCTGGACTTCAAGCCCTACTTCCCTCCCTGTTCTGATGCATCTTCCCAACCTGGTCTGGCTTCACTTTGGCCCCAGAGGGGTCTGCGGGTGTCTGTCTGGTGGGGCCTGAGGAAGGGAGAGCCACACAGAAAGGAGAGAAGACAAGAGGGAAAGGCTCCCAGATCCCCGAGAGAAGTCACCCTTCTATGGCACGGGCCGAGGAGCCCTGAGGGTAACACCGGCGAAAGGCTGGGCTGCTGGCCCCAAAGCCAACAGTTCAAGTCCACCGACGGCTCCACAGGAGAAATATGAGGCTGTCTGCTTCTCTAAAGATCTGCAGACTTGGGCTGAGGCCCGGTGGCGTAAGTGGTTGAGTGCAGGACTGCGGCCCACAGGCTTGGCTGTTCAAATCCAGCGGCGGCTCTCAGGAGCAGCGTTGGGTAGCGCCCACAACCACCAGAGGCAGTGATGCCCCTGCCCCCCACCAAAAAAAAAAAAAAAAAAGATCTGCAGACTGGAAATGTGGCGGGGGGAGCTTCTAGGGTGTTGTAGAGGTTTGCCATGGGGCCCACTTGCTGGCAAATGGGTTTGGTTTGGGGCAGGACCTGAGCCACGGAGAAGCTCTCTTCCCAGGGAATCACATGGGATATGCTGGGAGGACCAGTGAGTTCCAGGCCATGGCCGCTGAGAGAGGGGCGGCAAGCTGGGGACAGTCATGTCAGGATCAGGAGGCAGGACAGCTGGACAGCCAAGTTCTTTCAGGTGGAATCTAACGTACAGTGAGTCCACTGACAGCGCACGAGCGCCCCACGGGGCTGTCCCGCTCTGTGTTCTGAAGGAGCCCTGTGGCGCAGAGGCAACACACGGGGCTGC
Source organism: Nesogale talazaci (assembly GCA_004026705.1). Lineage (NCBI taxonomy): Eukaryota > Metazoa > Chordata > Mammalia > Afrosoricida > Tenrecidae > Nesogale > Nesogale talazaci. The sequence goes on along the minus strand of PVJH01039703.1, from coordinate 7,189 downwards.
GACCCACATGTCCGGCAGTTCAAAGGCCCCAGCAGCTCCGAGGGGGAAAGAAGGGGATTCCTACTCCGTCAACAGTTACAGTCTCGGGACCCACACAGGCACGGGGTCACTGTGAGTCGGCAGTGAGTGTAGACTGTCTTCTCTCCTTTCTTTTTGCACAGCTGTGGGCTGTATTAAGGAAGTTTGACAGGCTGTATGTATTTCAGGATGCAGCCCTTCCCTTCGGCACCAATAATGAGTGTATCGATACTGGGAGGGTGCGGGACGGTCGGGGGAGGAAGGGGAAAACTGATCAGCGAGATCTTCACAGAACCCCCTCCCGGGGGAAGGAACAAGAGAAAGAGTGAGTGAAGGGAGATAGCGGTTGGTGTAAGCCATGAACATTTAAAAATAAATAAATAAATAAGAAAAATTAAAAAATAAATGATCAGGACTGAGCCCCGGTGGTGTCGTGGTTGAGTGTGGGACTGCGGCCCACGGGCTTGGCGGTTCAAATCCAGCAGTGGCTCTCCAGGAGCAAGGCTGGGTAGCTCCCAGGACCACAAGAAGGCAGTGATGCTCCCAAACAAACAAAAACAAACAAACAAATAAATAAATGATCAGGAGTTCAGGAGGGAGGGGGGAAATGAGCTGACACCAAGGGCTCAAGTATAAAGAAGATGTGTTGAGAATGATGATGGCAACAGACATACAGGTGTGCTTGACACAATGGATGGATGGATGGTGAGGAGAGCTGTCTGAGCCCCCAATAAAATGATTTTTTTTTAAGTATGCAGTTCTTGTGGCTAATATGCCTCTTTGCAGCCATGCCAACAGGCATCTCTCTCTGTCTCTCTCTGTCTCTCTCTCTCTCTCTCTCATCTTGGTCCTCTCAGTCATGCAGCCCCTCACCTCTCCCTGCTTGAGGAATCTTACAAAGTTCCTCCAGGGTGGACAAATGTCCAAAGGACACCCCACTTCGCCAGCCTCTTACTCCAAGGCATTCAGGGTCTCCACATTCACGAGGTGGGAAGCCAACCGCTCTGCCTTAGGGTCTTGATGCTCCTGCCACTGCCGCTTCTCCACCCGGGGATCTCAGCGGGACACACTCTTCTTCCTCGGTGGCCGTGAGATGTCTCCGGGAGCAGGTCACCAGGGGCCATGACCGGACAGAACCTGTCCTCAGAAGAGGATGGAAGCACATAATACGGATGTCTGTTGTTCGGTGCCCTCGGGTGGGGAAAAGTTCCGTCTCATAGCGACCCTATCTCTGCCCAACTCAAGGAAGCACCGGTCCTTCCAGTACCATCCTCGTGATGGTTGTCTGAACTCATCGTTGCCGCCGCCGCCGGGTCCATCCGCCACCTTGAGGGTCTTCCTTTCTCATGCTTGGATGAGCATGGTTATTCACGGGGAATTAAGACACTGTGTTCGTCTGGGTGGACTGCAGAAACAAACCCACAGACTCTCATCTGTGTATGAGGAAGAGACTGACATCAAAGAGCCATGGAATAGTGAGAAAACATCCCAACCAGTCCAGATCCAGTCCACACATCCGATGTTGCCCCATGTGTCCGATACCAATCTAAAAATTCCTCTTTAGACTCACGCAACACATGCAGTGATGCCGAAGGCGGGAAGGTCACAGGCCAGAATTGTGGATAGTCTTGTGGGCCCAGTGGCGGTGGAAGCGTCTCAGCGCTGGCGTGGGTCTCCATGTGGCTTCTCCAGCTCTGGGCTTCTAGCTCCATGTGGCTTGTTGGACAGGAAGACAAGCAGAGAGTGTGTCTGTTCCTCCTCCATGGAGGAAGATAGGAGGCCCCAGGATCCTCAGGAGAAGGCCATGCCCACACAGAGATCTCATTGGCTATGATTGACCATCTAGACTCCACCCCTTCACTCAAGTTGCTGGGAGATTATGTAACGGTCACAGACATATCATTCCATCATTCCATCCCGTCCAGCAGAATATGTTTGTGACCACAATCAGTTTCCAAACATTTTTTTTCTATATGGTCCCCTTGACACCGTCTGCAAGATCCTCCCCTTCGTGGCAAATGGACAGATGAGTTGTGAGCCTCCTGTGTAATAAGGGTTAGAATTGACAACACATCGTTTCAGGAGACATAGTTCAATCCATTACAGTGACCTTGACAGGTAATGGCCCAGCAGTGAGGTAGACATTCTCCCAGCCCCAGCTCCACTCTGGCCATCTGTAATCTGCACTTTGAAGGAAGCAGACCTAGACTCTGGGACTTTGACTTTCTGAATTGCATGGAGCAAGAGTCTTTGGGGGAGAGAGTGAGGTGGATTGAGGGCTGGGGGATCTCAGTAGGGTTCCCTGTGAACCCCCAGAGCAGCCATGTCCCCCACGTTAAGATGAGAAGCAGAGGCGAGGGAAGAGGATGGGCAACCAGGCTGGTCCCAACTGTCAGCCCAGAAGCCTGCACTTCCTCCTCCTCCCCTTCCTGCCCTGGCCTCTGGCCCCACCAATAGGCTCAGAAAGGGAAATGTCTGGGGTTGAAAGTCCAGGAGATAAAAGTTGACAGGTTGTGGCTCTCCAGTCCTAGTGCAGTGTCTGGAGACATGTCTGTGGCCAGCGGGGGTCCCAGGGCTTGGGGGAGCCTGGTGCTGCTGGTAAGTGCTCCCCTCACAGGGCAGGGACCCAGGGTCTGGGTGAAGTGGGCTCTAGGGACTTGGGTGCCTGGTGTGAGGGGTTGGTCTAGGGTCCTAGACTCCTGGGGTGACCTGGACTTCTGGAATTGAGCACCAAGGAGGCTGGAGGTCTAGACTCCTAGTCTGAAGAAGCAGACAAGGACCAGGGGCTCAGACTCCTGGGTCATGGGGAGGAGGGTCTGTGGGGATTCCCGGGAAGGAATCACTTCCTTGATTTTTTCCATCAGGACGATGGGTTCGGGGTGGAGGAAACAATTCACACCTGGGCTTGTAGACATGACGGCACCGGTATGAGAGGGAACTCAAGGACAGGCTAGACCTGTGGTTCTCAACCTTCTGAATGTCACGACCCTTACATACAGTTCCTCATGTGGTGGTGAACCCCCCTCCCCCAGCTGTAAAATTATGTTCACTGCTTCTTCATCACTGTAATTTTGCTACTGTGAAGAATCGGGCAACCCCTGTGAATGGGGTGTTTGACCCCACAGGCTGAGAACTGCTGGGGCTAGAGACCTGTGTGCTTTAAACACCCAGACATCTGGACTCGTTTCCTCCACAATACAGGAATCAGCTCCACCAGTGACTTTTCCTCAAGGACTCAGGGATTCACGGACTCAGTCACTTATCCCTGAAACCAGGAACCCGGAAATCCACCCTCTCCTCCCTTAGACCCAAGAGTTCTAGCCCCAGCAGCCACCGTCCTCAGACTCAGTAGAGCAGCCGTGCAGCCCCTAGTGGCCTGACACAGGCTTCCAGCCCCTCTTCCAACAGATCCAGGAATCCTGGTCTGGGTCCCAACCCCCCATCTCTGTCCCACCTCCCAGATTTCTGGAGCGCTTCCTGACCCCGGGTCTCCGCAGATACCTGATTTGGACAAGCAGAACTAACACTTGTATCTCTGGACATTGTCAATCAAGCTAACACCAAGCCCTACAACCCCACTGTCTGCCAAGAACTCCAAGGATAGCCAGGGTAGAGATGGCTTTTGTCAGCGCTGGGGGAGGAGACAGCATACCTGCCCAGTCCCCTCAGGTCGGGGTGACTCATGGGAGGGGGGAGCTGGGAGAATCGCTGACACGCCCCACCCACCAAAGCAATCTCACCTGGGTGCAGGAAGCTGAGCTCCGGTGTGTGACTCCTCCCTCTCTGGACTCTCCCCAGGGCCTGTGCGTATGGACAGGGGCCAGAGCAGCCGGTGAGTGGTCTCTGCCTGCTTCGCTGCTCGCAACACAGGCTGGACTCCGTGTCTGTGAGCCCCTTGGAGGTGGTCCCTGGCCGGGGCTGATGAGGGCTGTCATTCTGGCTTTGGGGGCAAGACCGAGGGACGGGTGAAGGAACCATGCCTGGTCCCACCCTCCTCAGGGAGAACCCTTCTCCCCCATGTCTCAGACTCCAAGCCAGTGGGACACCAGCATCTGGGGTCCTGACCATCAGCTTCATCTTCACCACTCATGGCCCACTGCCACTTCACCTGAGCTGGGTGGCCCCTGAGGCTGAGACACGCAGAACTTCAGCTCCTGGGTGCAGTGCAGTGGTGGGGAGACCTGAGTTAGTCTGGGTAGACTACAGGAACAAGTCCATAGACACTCACGTGTACATAGGAAAGGACTTTATATAAAGAGTCATTGTATACTAAGAAAGTATCCCAGCACAGTCCAGGTCAAGTCCATAAGTCGGATATTAGCTCACTTGTCCATGACCAGTCTGTAAATCCCTCCGCAGACTCACGTGACACACACAATGATGCCAAGTGCAGGAAGATCACAGGCCTGTGAGTGGAAAGTCTTGTGGGTCTAGTGGCAGTGGAAACATCTCAAGGCTGGTGTGGATCTCCATGTGGCTCCTGCAGCTCCAAGACTCTGGGTGCTGTCAGCATTGCTTCATGTGACTTGTCTCCAGGAATGTCTTGCGGGGAGTGAGTGTGTGTCCAGCCCCACAGACCTATGGTCTTTCTCTCCTTAGTGCCTCCAAATGAGGTCATCAAGCTGTGACCTGATTGACAGGTTAAGCTCCACCCTCTTTACTCTTAAGAGTCTCAAGTTGATGACAGAGTGTGCCATCTCCCCAGGGGAAGGAGGAACTGGCATCCTGGCATGCAACCCTGTGTGGGCAGAAGCCTCCTGCCACTGAGCATGGCTTGCACAGCCCAGGTCCCGTGTAGGAAGTCTTCCTCACACTGAGGCTGCAGAGGGAAGGCCAAGCCACTCAGTTTGGTCCCTTGTGGACCAGAGGATAGGAAACTCTGACTTCCTGTTCCCTCTGACAGAACCTGGCCGGGTGCAAAATCTCACGGTGGTGGATCGATCCAACAGCTCCATCACCTTGACCTGGACAGCACCTCTGGACTCAACTCAAACCAACTACACCTACCATGTCCAGTGGTGGAGCGAGGGCAGCAAGAGTGGATCCCAGGACACCAACGTCACCAGTATCACAGTGGATGATTTGGAGGCTGGGACGTCGTACACCTTCAATGTGAGGGTTGACAAGAACGCTGACAATACAAGCGTGACGATTGCTGCATCCACAGGTGAGGCCTCTGAAAGCACTCTGGATTGGGAGACGGTGCCCTGGTGTGGCAGGGAATGGGTGTGTGTGGGGTTGCTCATCCTAAAGTCAGCAGTTCAAAACCATTAGCAAGTCTGCATGAGGAAGATGGGGCTTTCCACTCCCAGAACGGACCATAGTCTCAGAAACCCATGGGGGAGTGGGGGGCGGGATCACTGTGACTCAGTGTTGACTGGATGGCAGGGAGTTTGTTTTTTCTACTGGATGAGTGAAGGGGGTCGTTGGAGACTAGGGATTGTCCCCGAGTTACAGACAGACCCCAAGCATCTCAGAGCAGTGAGGCTCAGAGTTTGAGTGCCATTGGTAGGAGTGGTTTGTGTGATGTAACAGGACTCGGAGGGGTGAGTGTGTCCCTGTTTCTGGGAGATATGGAATTGAGGATTTTGTGCTCATGCTGCCAGTTCCCAACCCTGTGGGAAATCTCCAAATGAAGCATCAGACCAACAACTCCATCACCTTGACCTAGACAGAGCCAGAGGGCCCAGCCCAGCCACCACACACCTACTGGGTTCACTGGATGAGTGAGGACAACAAAAACAGGACTGAAAATACCTCGAACACCAACATCACCCTGGAGGGGCTGAAATCTGAGACTGCACAATTTCATTGTCTGGGCTGGGAGGAACAATGTCAGTAGTCCAACTGAGATAATTGCTGTACCTAAAGGTGATACATCATTAGGTCTTTAAGTAGTTGGGGTGAAGCCAGGTCAGAACAGACTTGGGATTGTCCCTGAAACAGAGACAAAGTGCAAGCCTCCCAGCACCACCGAGGCTCAGAGAATCAGGTCCCATTGGAAGGAATACTTCTCTTTGTGTATGACAATGTTTAGGGAAAGGGTGTGCCCCATTTCTGTGAGATGCTTGGGGCATTTGGAGACTATGATTTTCTGTTCCTTCTGCCAGCCCCCAACCCAGTGAGAGACCTCAAGATACACAATCAAACCAACAGCTCCATCACCTTGACTTGGACAGAGCCAGAGGGCCCTTGCCCAACCAGTACACACCTACTGGGTGCAGTGGGCAAATAGGGACAATACAAACAGGGTTGAAAACACTGCAGATACCAGCATCACCTTGGAAGGGCTGGAAGCCGGGACTGTGTACACCCTCACTGTCTGGGCTGAGAGGCACAATGTCAGCAGTACGACAGAGACCATTGAAGCATCTACAGGTGAGACACCCTTTAATCTTTTGCAAACCACATCTGGGGTGGGTGTAGTCAGGTCCTTGACACCTTGCCACTATTCTCGAAATACAAAGTCTAAACTTCCCAACACCGCAGAGACTCAGAGAATCAGGTCCCATTGGAAGGATTACTTCTCTTTGTGTATGAGGATGTTCAGGAAAAGGGTGTCCCCATTTCTGTGAGATGCCTGGGGAGGTGGAAACCATGATTTTCTGCTCCTTCTGCTAGCACCCAACCCAGTGAGAAGCCTCAAGGTACAACATCAAACCAACATCTCCATCACCTTGATCTGGACAGAGCCAGAGGGTCCTGCCCAATCAGCACACACCTACTGGGTGCAGTGGGCGAATAGGGACAATACAAACAGGACTGAAAACACTGCAGATACCAGCATCACCTTGGAAGGGCTGGAAGCCGGGACTGTGTACACCTTCACTGTCTGGGCTGAGAGGAACGGAGTCAACAGTGCAACTGAGACCATTGATGTATTTATAGGTGAGACATCCTTTAATCTTTTACAAAGCACATCTGGGGTGGGTGAAGCCAGTTCCTTGACACATTGCCACTGTCCCTGAAATACAGACAAAGTCCAAACCTCCTAGCACCACCGAGGCTGAGAGAATCAAGTCCCATTGGAAGGAATACTTCTCTTTGTGTATGAGAATGTTCAGGGAAGGGTGTCCCCATTTCTGTGAGATGCTTGGAGAATTTGGAAACCATGATTTTCTGCTCCTCCTGTCAGGCCCCAGCCCAGTGAGAAGCCTCAAAGGACAACATC